>OX328125.1:65540378-65656649 GCA_946811695.1 Gonocerus acuteangulatus
CCCTGTTTCAAATATATTAGTTAAGATAACAAATAACTCGTTCGATCCCTGTTTCAAATATATTAGTTAAGATAACAAATAACTCATTCGATCCCTGTTTCAAATATATTAGTTAAGATAACAAATAACTCTTTCGATCCCTGTTTCAAATATATTAGTTAAGATAACAAATAACTCTTTCGATCCCTGTTTCAAATATATTAGTTAAGATAACAAATAACTCTTTCGATCCCTGTTATAAATATATTAGTTAAGATAACAAATAACTCTTTCGATCCCTGTTTTAAATATATTAGTTAAGATAACAAATAACTCGTTCGATCCCTGTTTTAAATATATTAGTTAAGATAACAAATAACTCGTTCGATCCCTGTTTTAAATATATTAGTTAAGATAACAAATAACTCTTTCGATCCCTGTTTTAAATATATTAGTTAAGATAACAAATAACTCTTTCGATCCCTGTTTTAAATATATTAGTTAAGATAACAAATAACTCTTTCGATCCCTGTTTTAAGTATATTAGTTAAGATAACAAATAACTCTTTCGATCCCTGTTTTAAGTATATTAGTTAAGATAACAAATAACTCTTTCGATCCCTGTTTTAAGTATATTAGTTAAGATAACAAATAACTCGTTCGATCCCTGTTTTAAATATATTAGTTAAGATAACAAATAACTCGTTCGATCCCTGTTTTAAATATATTAGTTAAGATAACAAATAACTCTTTCGATCCCTGTTTTAAATATATTAGTTAAGATAACAAATAACTCTTTCGATCCCTGTTTTAAATATATTAGTTAAGATAACAAATAACTCTTTCGATCCCTGTTTTAAGTATATTAGTTAAGATAACAAATAACTCTTTCGATCCCTGTTTTAAGTATATTAGTTAAGATAACAAATAACTCTTTCGATCCCTGTTTTAAGTATATTAGTTAAGATAACAAATAACTCTTTCGATCCCTGTTTTAAGACTATTAGTTAAGATAACAAATAACTCGTTCGATCCCTGTTTTAAATATATTAGTTAAGATAACAAATAACTCTTTCGATCCCTGTTTTAAGTATATTAGTTAAGATAACAAACAATGACATGCAATGATTTAAAAAAATGAATCTTTGGTGTTTTGTTACTTCTGTCATCGTTCAAATTGCTCTATTCCTCTTTAACCACATCACCACACACTTAAGTATGCCCAATATTTTTCAGGCGGTAGGTCCTTCCGCCTGAATTATATTGGATTGAAGAAGATTGGGCCACTATTAAATATAATGTTTTCACTTTTATTTATTTTATTTGTAATTAATGTATGCATATATTATTTAGTTACTTCTTAATTTCATTATGTTTGATCATAACTAAGCTCATGTATAAAGTCATCACACTTAACCATTGTACTTTACTATTGTACAGATGTTAAAAAAACGTATTAAAAAAAACTATTAAATATAAATAATAAGTTTGTTATTTTTTACTTGACCAAAATATTCACTAGAAATAATTTATATGGCAAAACAACGTTTGTCTGGTCAACTAGTTTATAAACACACACAGACACAGACACACACACACACACACACACACACACACACACACACACACACACACACACACACACACACACACACACACACACACACATATATATATATATAATATGTATATCTATTTTCTTTGATGAGATAGCCTCATCAGCACAACCTACCCCGGCAAAACCAACCTCACCCTTCCCTACATGCATTCACCTTGAAGAAAAATGTGCTTAGTTTTAATTAATTTAATAATTACGATAATAATGCAGAAAATTTATATTGAAGTGTTGATATTTTTATGAACACGCCTAACTTATCGCTGTCGGTCTTACAAGCAACTTTCGCATTCGCGGAAGATTGATGCCTAAATTCCCAATCGCAGAGAACAAAGGATCTGTCTCCGTTTGAACACATAATTTGAAGACCTCTGTGACTAAAATCATTCCACTTCTTAAGATGAGCATTTATTGTGACCCAATGATGGCACGTAACTACGTTTATACGAAGCGATGTGATTTAAAGGGCCTGAACCTAACTAATTATTAGTTTGAAAGCAACAAATGACACAGAAGTATGAGCTTACCACTTGGACTCTTCACCTCGACAAAATACAATGGTACTTGTACAAGTACGGTGTTCTCAAGGATAGATCAAGGATTCATTGATTCCATAATCGTGGCTCATCCCACTCTCCTATCTTGGATTCCAGAACCCCTTTCAAATGCTTTATATCCATTGTCTATTCTCAAGTAATATCCAATAATCCCCTTGTAAATTAGAACCCTACTTAACGTAATTCTATGTCGGTCTTTCTTGAACCTCAAGAACACCTGGAGTCAAAAGAGAATAACTTTACACAGGAATATATATATATATATATATATATATATATATATATATATATATATATATATATATATATATATATATAAGGCAATATTAAGCGATTAAAATTATTAAAAGTAGACCATCTTTTATAATATGCAAAGCAACAGAACACAAGGGTCAACGAAGTGATTTTTCGTAGTCAAAGCTATGAACATAGATCAGCCGGATTTTGGTAATTTCATTTCTCAGTTGTTAGTTAAATGCCGAAAAATGATCTAAACTAGCCAATATAAAAAGGAAATAAATATAAATACTTCATCATAAAGATAATTGTAGTGAGCAGCTGACTCATTATGTTTTTTAAAGGCTAAACCCCCTAACTTCAGCTCATGGACTGTTTTAAGTTTTTTTTTTTTTTTTTTTTTTTTTTTTTTTTTTTTTTTTAATTTTCTCCACCATATATTCTTCATTATTTGGGCAGAATATCTATCGAGTTTCGTTGTAAGGAAATAAAAATAACATCCTATTAATAAATTGGTTCCAGAGTAAGTTTCATTCCGGACCGATTTAGTTATACCTTTACAATTTCTTTTTAGTTGGGCACGATTTAGTCCGAGTTTCATTGCAATATAATGCAAATTTCGACCGTTAGTGGCATATTAATAATTCGGGGTTAAGCTTTGAAGAGGTTTTTTAAAAAATCTTTCATAATAGTTACAATAGCTACTTGGGAAAATGCTAAAACATATCTCCAAAAATAATTCCTCGTTTGCCGATATATCAGCTATAGAGATTACACTCATGATAGAGTTTTTGAAAACTTTCTTCATATCCTCAATTATATATATAACCTATATATATATATATATATATATATATATATATATATATATATATAACCTATTTATATATATATATATATATATATATATATAAATCACGTGTTCTGTCTGTTTGTCTGTATGTTTGTTCTTTATACAAATCCACACCGTTTGACCGTTTTTGACCAAACTTGGCTCACAAATGGGTCTTGATACGGGAAATCTCCTAGGCTAGGTCAAAAAAATCTACCAGCTGTCTGTCTGTATGTTTGTGCCTTATACAAATCCAAACTTGGTACCGTCTCCACACCGTACGTCCGATTTTGACTAAACTCCGTACACATGTAGATCTTAATCCGGGGATTATCGTAGGCTAAGTCAAAAACGTCTTATAGCTGTCTGTCTGTATGTTTGTCCCTTATACAAATCCACAACGATCGTCCGATTTTGACTAAACTCGGTACACAGGTAGATCCTAATCTGGAGAGTGCCGTAAGCAACGTCTAACCTCTACCAGCTGTCTCTCTGTACGTTTGTTCTTTATACAAATCCACACCGTTTCACAGATTGTGATCAAACTGGGCACACAGGTTGGTCTTGATCAGGGGATTGTCATAGGCCAGGTCAAAAACGTCTACCAGCTGTTTTCTGTATATTTTTTTTATTATTAAAAATCCACACCGTTAGACCGATTTTTAGCAAACTTGGCATACATGTATGTCTTGATACGGGGGGTGCTATAGGTTATGTCAAAGTCGTCTAGGACTCACAGTTGGGAGGTCAGGGGTTCGAAACAGTTAGAGATTCATGTTATTAGATTTTATTAATACTTATTTGGTTTTTAATTTATTTAGGCTTTTCTATATGCAAAAAGCAGGTGTAGCATGGCACGCCGGGTAACAGCTAGTGTATATATATATATATATATATATATATATATATATATATATCTGTTTACAAGGTACCGGCCAAAATGTTTGTTTATTTGCCAAGAAACATGGTTTCCATGACAAATGATTAGACCTATTCATAATCCAGCAAAATCGGTCCATGTGGATCTCATTAATTTAAAAATAAAATCAGCCCATTAGAAGTTTGGGTTTCATGAAAAATATAAAGTAGCAAACCTATTCATGTGTGCATTGTATTTATAAAGCTTATTTAAAGTACATACTTCTGGAATGAAAGTTTATACATTTAATGTTACATAAAAACTTGCAACGAGTCCGAAAGCAAAATATTAAGAATTTCTTTACTGAAAATTCAACCGGAGGAATAAACATTTTATGGAAACACGCAACGATGACGCAGCTCCTGCGTTTGCCTCTTCCTTTTTTTTATTACAACAATGAAGTCGAATCGTCACTATAATTAAATTTTTAAAAATAATATAAGTGAGGAAGTTTTATTCTTTACATTTAAGGGGTTTCTCCCTCCCCTCAAGGAAAAAATACACTTATTAGATAACTAATTAATTATTCCAAAAATATAAAATACTTGAGAGTTCATAATTCCACGGCATGGAATTATGAAATCGATGAATACTGGGCCTTTAGCAGGAGCGACTGTGTTCACGATTTCTTCTTCTTTTTTATTATTATTGTATTTTCTGTATAAAACGTGCTTGAAATTGGTCATTTAAATGAATTGCTGCAAATTATCTTTTTTGTTTGTTTAACCATCTATTAGAATGTCTTTGCCAGATCACTAAATCAAGGAAACTAGCGTCTTGAAAACATCCTCAGAATCAATCGACCATATAAATGCTCTGCGAATTTTACTATGGATAAAATAGTTGGAAACATAGTTTTCCTCACTTTTTGTGCAATAACGAAATAGTTGAAATTTTTAAACTAGGCCAACAATTTTTGATTGGTATAAATCGTCATAGCATAAAGAGGATCGTGAAGTGTTCATTATTTTGGCTCTTTCCGCACAGCTGTCTGTGACAAATAACTGATATACAGGTAACATTGATGCATTTAAAAAAAAATTAAAGTTCGAAAATAGTCATTAAGTATTAAAGAATTGTGAACATGGCCATTTATGGAAATTGTACCAAAGTTTTGGGTATGACACGCGTCACTGAAAAGTTCCGAAAAAGCTCTTTTTTTTCAAAATGAATATCGAAAGCTGATCCGGAAGGACATTTTGTTTTGTGTTTATGAGTGCGAAACATTAATAAACCATCAATCAATCGAATGGCACTTCGAAAACAAGCCAAAACAATATAAAAACACCAAAGCTTTTCGAAAATCAAGGTGCTGCTCATTGTTATTTTTTCTGCTTTGACGTGGCAAACTTAATTCGGAGGGGTGGAGAGTAAATACAGAATTCCCTTTTCGTTTTGAGGCATAGCCCGAGGACGTCCATCGTAAAAGACCAAATTATGAAAGGATAATTCATGGGTTATGCATAATGATAATATGCAACCGCAAAAACGTAGTTACATAATACATTAATACATTGAGTGACAAATATATTCGGAGGGTTTAACGAACACTTCTTCCTCTTCACCATACTGAAATCGGTCAAACTGTGATGAAACTGTTTCGAGCCTGTGGGAACCATCAAACAGAATTCGTATTGCTAACTGAAGGCCGTGACTTGTAAGTATGTATTACTTACGAGGAATATGCTGGAGTGAGTCGGGCTATATCACAGTCCGAGGCCCTTGAACGAAGCATTTTCGAGGTTTGCAAAGAAATAACCAAATGTTTTTATATATTTCGGAATATCACCCTTGTGATGAATAAAAACACTCATACTCATAGCAACATTTCGCACTAGTATTTCTAAAGTGACAACTCAAAAATCGTTTTTTGATAACTGTGAATGGTAGATATCTCTTTATCAACCATCAAAACTGTATGTACCAAGCTTCAAAGTTGTACAACAGAGGGCACTTGTCTCACTCTTCCTGTTCTAATCCTAAGGCCCCTATATAGGCATGAGTGACACATTTTCAGTTGAGTTTTATTTTGAGCTGTCACTTTAGAAATACTGGTTAAAATACCAACAGAATAGTTTTTTAAAAAAAGTAGTTAGTAGTTATTATCAATTAAAATTCAATGTATATCCAGGCAGCACTTTGATATGAGTTCTGACAAAAAAACACTTATCATTGAATTTACATTTTTATTTCTCTAAACGGACGATTTTTGTATGGATTTTGTTGAGATATTTGCGTTTGTCTCTTAACTATTCTATTAATTAAACGAGACAATCTTTTAGCCTTTATTAAATTCATTCTGCAAAAAAGTGTCGAAGATTGCAAAACAAAATAACACTAAAGTACGAATTATGTAAGATGAGTTGATTCTTTCTAAGAAACAAAAATCAAAATCCTAAATAAAGAAGACATTACGACCAGAGCCTAAAAAGGAAAAAAAATATTGGTTTTTGACAATGGATGATGTTTTTATAAATATGTTTTGCATGGATGTAGTTTTAGAGAGAATTAAATCGCACCGAGGTGATTTAGATAGACGGCAAATATAGTCGACAGCCTGAATACATACCTGCTAGTCGAGGGCTTAGCGAGGAATGAACTGTTTGGATTGTTAGCTGCCGCTTCTTCAAGGCATGCGCCACCCCTATACCTCCCACCTGGGAAGCGTGCAACTCGGATTCCACCACATGAAACAGTCTATTTTTATGTTGACACTGACGAAGAAAAATGACTAAACATACGCGGGAGAGCTTTTTTGTCGAAGGAATTGTATAAAAGTGCGACTAAGAAGATTTTCCAGCACTAGAACGTTCAATTTATATACAACAATGGGTATGCACGCGAAAATATACTTAAGATTTCCCCTTCGTCAGAATGCATTTAAGATTTTCCACAATAACTCCCTGGAAAACGCGAGAATCATTTCATACGTCTGACGATTATTTGGCTACGACTTAAGTTTTTCCACCTGTTCCTTGCATTTCACATTGGTATTTTGCCCACACAACTAGCGATTATCAGTAGTTAGTAAGAACCCACCATCAGCTTCGAAGGAAAGTAGCTATTGAGGTTGCACTCATGACGGAATTTTTGAAAAAAAAATTCAAATCTTTATCGATCCTACATAGTAAACACCGAAAATGACCCCCGTTAAAATGTATATATATATATATATTTCTGTTAACACGATAGCGGCCAGAGTTTTTGTTTTTTCGTCACGAAACTTGGTGTGTAGCATTCAATTAGCAAACGATTGAACGAGTTCGTTAACCACCAAAATCGGTCCACCGGAAGGGGGGGTTTACCCCGAACCCAAAACATTAATTTGACCATGCCAGCCGTTATATTTCATCGAAACTTAGTATTCGTAGTGGTAATATAGAGAGAAAAGTGAGATGTAAAAATAAACTAAATCGGTCCATTAGGAGGGGGGGGGGTTTACTTCGGACCCACAATACCAATTCGCCACTACCAGCCGTGATTTTTGTTATATTTCGACGAAACTCGGTATTCGTAGTGGTAATCTACAGGTAAAAATGTGTTGTAAAAATAAACTAAATCGGTTCGTAAGGGGGGGGGGGTTATTTCGGACCCAAATTACTAATATACTCATACCGGTCGTAATTTCTGCTGTATTGTAACGAAACGCGGTATACCTCGTGGGTAATTCGTGAGAAAGAAGTGTTGTAAAAATGAGCTAACTCGGTCAATCAGAAAGGGGGGTTTACTTTGTAATATATTTCAATAGAATTAGCCCGCCAGACATAGGTTCGCAAGGCCGCCGCAAGGAGCGCTTTCTACCACTAGAGGGACTGTATCCTGTTCCTGCGCAAAATCAAAAAACGAAAATTCGAGTTTTTTTGTATTTATTAAGTAGTGTAGTAGGTACCATGTGTAAACATAACTCTGGAAGCAAATTAATAATTGAACAGTTACTCATTACAAAATTAAAAGGGAACTATACGTGTTTTTATATTATGTATGTAGGGTATTTTAAGCAAATTGATCTGGAAAGCAGTCTACACTACCCAAATTCTGAGGAAAGTGCTTAGTTATGCAGCTTCTGCGTGACGGACTTTCATTATCTCCCACACCATAATGCGACTTCGAATCACCTTCAATCGTAAAGGATTGTGAATCACCATCTTCACGGCTGAAGGATGAATTAAGAAACATTCAGAAATTCAACGAAACACATTCAGAATTTCAACGAAAAAAAAATTATAAAACAAAATAAATCTAATAGTTTTTACTTAGGCCGGAAGCTTATTATCATTCCGAATAAATAGTGTAAGAAAAAAAAATTCCTTTGAGTGATAAGAAAGCTCTCGCCTTATATGGCTAGTCATCAGTTGTACATGACTGTTTCATTCATAGATGTTTGAAACACGCCTGCAAATGTGTATTTAGAACACATACAAAGACGTATACTATAGGTGAACTGTTAGTAGTTTTGTTTTGTTTTTACAGCGCGTCGACATCTAGGCCATTAGCGCCGAGCTATCTATAGGTCACCACCCTTCCTAAACATCCATGGTGGAACAGGGAATCTTTTCAACGGGCACTGAAGTGAAATTACTCAACCTACTGCAGAGGGGACTCGAACCCAGTGTTTGTAGCCACTGAACCACGTGACGACCAGGGTGATAGTAGTAAGCCTAATATAATGTGTTATAAGGCTAATATAATATGTTGTAAAGTGTTATAACAGTTGACTCAAATAATTGTTTTAACAAATAAATTTATCTTCATCAGCCAGACGATTAAAAAATGTAATGATTCCGCAAGGTCAGCATCTATTGTAATTTTGGATTTCAGATAAAGTCTCACCCCTATTCTGTCGATGTCTCTGATTTTCAGGAGCTAGCGAGTTTCCGTGCGAAAAAAATCCCCAAAAATTACTGTCGCCAAATGCATAATTACATTTCGGTCTTGAGTAGAGGTTACAGCTAAACACCAAGTTCTAATTAACTAATTTTCAGGATACCTTTCTCTCAATGGTTTGATTGCCAATTATCGAGCTTCGACTGTTCTGAGTTATAAGGCTCTGATGAACTGAAACAATAATTATTATTAATTAATCATGCGGTCGTTAATATGTAACTACAGATGTATGTTTACTTGTTTAAAGGAGGCCCGATGGCCGCGAGGGTTTAGGCGTGAGCACTTAACACTCCTCCGAGCCAAGGGACGTGGGTTCGATTCCCAATAGGGGTGGTGGCTTTTCTTTAGAAAAAAGAAAAGGCATCAGCCTTATCCTGGCTAGAAAATGGTGGTAACCTGTAGATAACCCGTCCTAAAATTCTTAGTTAATAATAAAAGGACGTTAAAAATTTAAATTAATAAATACTTGTTTAAATTATCTATTTCACTTTTATCTCAATTCCTATGATACAAGCTTTATTAAGGCATTAGTTTTATTCATTATATCGGTTCAAACACACCAAACCCTAGGTACAAAGTTTCAAGGAACTTTACAAATGAACGGTTTTGACATGGAGTTCGACAGTTTTCTGTTGTAAAGCTTATGTTGAACTTAGGGCTTGAGCTGATGATGGTAGTGACAGGTTCGGTGAAATCTTTGCTCCCTATCAAGTTTACTGCTATCACCCGCACTATCTTCTAGTGACCAGTCTTCAAAAATAACACTGACTTGACTGGAGAGCAGCCGGTGGCTATGGCATGGCAAGATGCTAGCTGTGTAGCTACTCGTATGTAAAGCTTGTGTGCCGAGCTGGGGCTGTTTTATTCTCCGAGATTACAACTCCTGCTGGTGAAGCCTTTTTGATAAGAGGTTTCTCTCCAAATTAGAATCCTCTTGATCAGAGCCTTGAAATTTTTCATAATGGCTAAAGGGATTCGGAAACGGTCAACTTTTTTTCGGCCTGCCACTGGTGGCCGAGCAATGCTGCTCAAGATTCTGCAACTGAGGCAATAAAATCTTATGTGCCATTAATTAATTCTTATGAGACGTAATTGCAACTACTAACCGACGTGATGGTGGTATCAACAGTGGATGTTTGGTAGATTCATCTTTGACTTTCCTAGTTGCATGATATCGCAGCCATCGTAAAATTCAAGACATCGATGATTAAGTCAGCAAACAACTAGTCAGTCGCCTTTACAAGGTCCTTCGTGTTCATAAACGCCGGGTTATGACCACTTCGATTCTCCTCAATTACTTTAGGTGTTCCGATATCACCTTACTACTACTTAGTAAGATTTAGTCATGAGAGACTCCACAATAGCGGCCAATAACAGGCCATCAATGTTCCTATTATCGATGCGCGTTTCCCAAAGAATAAACTATAGAAAGAATATCAATACAAGTCTATATAAAAGAAAAAACAGCCTGCATTAATAATTGTTTTTGTTGTGTGCCTTAATAATAATATTATTAAGGCACACAAAAATAAGGGCATTCGAACTTCAAATTTCTTATGAAGTCGTTAGAGAAGAAATAATTAGAGCTTCCATGGTTTTGAGGGTCGCTGAATTTGAATTCAGTCAATGCGGTCAATTCAATCGCTCAATGCGAGCGGACGAACCACCAAAAGCGACGGATGAGTCGAAACTTATTTAGTATCATGGAAATTTAATCGTGACGAAACGTTTAAATCGCTGCCACTGCTTATATTGTGGTGGCAAGAATTATTATATAAAAAAAAAACGACGTAAGACACGTTGCTGGATCAAAAAATATATCAAAATCGTTCAGAATATGGAAACAGACTTCTACAAGAAGGACGACCCAAATTTCGTACGAATGTCAAAGCTGGATTTCATAGAGATTTCATTTGATAGAGCCTGTAGTAAAAACAAAGGTGTCAAAAAATTTAACAATTTGGTGTACATCTTCATTTTCCATGATGTAAAAACTTCCGGTTATACAGTATGAGCCAAAAAATACCCGTCTCCACGCAACGAACAGCTCGCTCAGTCTTTGAGCAAGACCTTTTTACCGACATCATTACACAGTGCACGCACGACATGCAGCTCATAGCGAGCAACCCATGTATCGACATCCCGAACATACTTCCTGAGAAATACGAAGCGAGCCGCCTCGCAACGTCGATACTAGGCTTTAGGATGGTGCAGTTCCAGGAAATGGCACTTTTTTCAGCCCCTGATTTTAAAACAATAACGAACAAAAATGTATGTCGCCTTCATAAAGATGTTTCCTTTTCACGTAAATTCTTTTGGGGGAAAAAATTACTATTTCAGCCGCTGTTTTAGTGTTTGTACATAGTATCATTCTTTGTTTGCAGCGTTAAGGCAGCATAACTATATTGATTGGGCAATTTCACAGAATCATGCCTGGGATTTCCACGAAGAGCTAGGATAGGAAGAAAATGAAGTTCCAATGAATCAAGAAAGTCCGAATCAGGCAGGTATCGTACTCTGCCAGACACGATTCTCGATCGATTGCGCGGGAAAACTTGGTTGTCAAAACTTTCGTGCCAGAAACAACCGTACTTATCAATC
This sequence comes from Gonocerus acuteangulatus, assembly GCA_946811695.1. Classification (NCBI taxonomy): domain Eukaryota; kingdom Metazoa; phylum Arthropoda; class Insecta; order Hemiptera; family Coreidae; genus Gonocerus; species Gonocerus acuteangulatus. The sequence continues at coordinate 65,552,003 of OX328125.1, forward strand.
AACAGTTATTTCAGCCATTCTAATTAGCTCAATTCAATGCACTGTATCAAAATACAAAAACTTTCGACTCCCAGGAAATGCATATTCTTTAAGCCTCTCTGATTTAGAATTTGCAGATAAAAACATGAAAGAAAAGAACAACGTCATTCTAGATTTTAATTTGAATTAAAAACTGTTTATTTTCCTCCCCAACTGAGCAAAAATTTACTTATTGTAAGACCTTTCAACTTTTTTGGTCCTAAATATCTCTGTTTTCAACCGTTTGCCCTCCTGAAAATTTTAAGATTAATGCCAGCAAAATCAGACACAAATGTAAAGATATTGAAAAATCGTGTGGAAGTATGGCAACAAAAAAAAATTATACTTGTTGGAGGGCCGACTGCTATAGTAGTCACCCACCTCCCTCTACCTCTATGGCAGAGATACTATCAAGCTAAAGGGGCCCATAGACGACCAACTTGGTTGTCAACCTTGTTGCCAACTTGGTTGCCCACAGACGGTCAACTTGTTGCCAACTTCATTTGCTCATCAGTTCTGATGCGAACACACGCTTGGGAGAAAATGAGTTTCGATCCCTTGTTGTCTTTTATAGTTCTAAAAGAATTGTGTGAGGATGATGGGGAAGTGTTTCTTCCAAAAAAAAAAAAAAAAAAAAAAAAAAAAAAAAAAAAAAAAAAAAAAAAAAAAAAAAAAAAAAATGTGGTCAAAAGAGCGGTACTTACAACGTCCTGAGTTTTCTCATTAAAATATATTAAGCAAGGACCGAAATAAAAATTAAATGTTTCCTGAAAATGATAACAAAAAAATTACTTCATAATTTATATTTTTTAAATTAATGATTAACTGTTAACTGAAATAATTTTTATTTTTAAATTTTTAAAATAAAAATGATTAGAAAATTGTTTTAAAAAAATAATGAAACATATCAATTACGATGGAATTTTTATTTTTAATTCCCAATAATAAAAATTAAAGGTAAAGTGAAGCTCATTTATTAAATATATCTTATCCTCGGAATAAATAAATAAATATGGATTTGGAACCTTTTGTTTATTAGAAGTTATTTGTTTATGTCAGTGAATCAAAGTTCGTCTAAATCCAATTGATTTGTATGAGTATATATTGTATATTCTAGACTTTGTTTTTGTGTATTACTTTCTATTCATTATGGCACTAATATTTTTTCTTTTTATTTTTTAAAATAATGTTTAAAGTTAATGTAAAAAAAAATTTGAAATAACATTATTCAAATAATTTTTATTTTTAAGTTTTGAAATAAAAATTATTTGAAATTTTTTTTAAAAAAATAGTAAAATATATCAATTACGATGGGATTTTTATTTTTATTTTCCAATAATAAAAATTAAAGGTTAAGTCAAACTCATTTGGAATAAAAATTAATAGTTATTTTCGGTCCCTGATATTAAGTGAACTTCGCGTCTTTGCGCCTGTAGATTTCAAAAAAATTTTAAGAATGGACAGTACAACCTACGATGACTTGTTAGTTTAAGTACGACCGTTCATTGAAAAACTCTTCTTCCACGACCAGATCGTAAACATTGTTCGACCTTTTTCAGCTCCCTGCGATAACATGTTTTTATGTTCCCAACTCTTTTCTTCAAACTGTTAACATTCGCATCCGGTTCAATTCTTTGGTAAATTTCCAACAGCTTCAGCCAAGCATTCTTCTTCTTATTTCGGTCTTTAAGCACTTCTGATTTAACTTCCCAAAGCTCAGGCAGTTCTTTGAAGTTTTCGAAAAATTCAGTTCAAGTAGGCGTGTTTTGTATAGACATTGTATACACCTATTATATTTACCAAACAGATAATCTACTTGTAACCCTCTTTTCGCTATAATACTAAAATACAAGAGTAGTAAAAACACGAAAAGCAACCGCACATTGACAACCGAACAACAGTTCACTATTGAGGTTGTGAACAGTGTTGTCAACTTCCCCACAGACGCTTCAACTAGGTTGCCAACATGAGGCTCCGCCTACCGAAAATCAAAACGGATTTGATCTACACCAACCGTTGTACCAAACGCCAACCTGCCCTCAGACGTGCAACATCTCCTCCAACATGCAAGTTGGCAACAAGGTTGACAACCAAGTTGGTCGTCTATGGGCCCATTAACTGGCAGGCTTCCTTCAACTACTGGAAGGGGATTGCTCCAGGTAGGCTCTGGGCTTTTCATATCCAGCAGTCCTTAGCTCTCTGCCATAGGCGGCTCTAGACAAATCTTTCTGGAGGGGCTAATTTAGTATGGGCTTACCGCCGTGCCTGGGGGAGTAGAATCAAATTTTTATAACCAGGCACCTAGAAATCATTCAGGAAGTATTTGATAAACTAAGAACATACAAGAATTAGGATTTATTACTATTTTTTGCCTAAACAATTTATTTTTCTAACTTAATCGAAAAATATTGTTAACTTCCATTTTTTTTTTTGGGGGGGGGGCTAAGCCCCCCCCCTGCTCTCTGCTGATAAGTACCTTCATATCCTCCAGGACCGGTCTCAACTGAGTTATCCACCTTGAAGTGTGAAGTCACAAACCTGACAAGTGCACCAAGTGTTTCGCTAGTCATGCTGCTAGCTTCCTCAGAGTTGTCTGATTTCATGAAAATAAACGAATATAATGAAAAGAAAATACCCACATACAGAATAGAATAGAAAGAAAGTTGTAAATAAAATACCTGAATAATATTTTTATTAATTTGTTAGACAAAAATAGTGGTTTAATTAATAAAAAATACATCCTTGTTTTAATTTTTTGTAACTATAATACTTCTAAATATGGCATCGATTACACTGTTCTCCAAAAAAAAACTTTTCTCCCCTCCCTTGAACAATTTTGCCTGTTTCTCATGTTTTCAGGTGTGCTGAGTCCGAATCTGAACTCAGAAAACTTCTATCACCCTCTGATTTTGAGAGAAAAGATGAGAAACTTGGAAAAAATGAAAAATTGTATTTGAAAATTATTGTATTTATTATAACAATTTTTTTTCTTTTTCAACGGTAAAATATAATTAATTGAATCCTGCATGCTATCAGGTATAATACTAGATATGACACAACTCAAAAAATATACACACATCGTCAATGAGTATTTTTTTTTCTTTTGTACGTTTCCTCCTCTGACTCCCGCTGCAATGTCCACCAGTAATCCGCCAGCATCTTCTCATTCCATTTGCCAGTATATCTTTTTTCCATTCTGGATATGTCTTGGTGGAATCGTTCTCCATGTTCGTCCGAAACTGCACCCAAATTTGGGGCGAAAAAGTCTAGGTGACTATGCCGGAAATGTATTTTTAAGGACATATTGCAGCCCAATGTTTTATATGAAGTAAGCAGTTCTTGGACTATTTTTCGGTAGTCTCTAGATTTTTCGTTTCCCAAAAACTTAGCACATACCTCTCGAAAAGCAATCCAAGCCTTTTTCTCAGTAGTATTTAACTTTGCTTCAAAAGTGAGGTCCTTGAGTAGATGTCGAATTTGGGGTCCTACGAAAATTCCCTCCTTTATCTTAGCATCGCTGAGATGCGGAAATTTTTGTTTTAAGTACATTTGAAAACAGTAAGAAAGCATGTTTTGGTTTGAAGGAGGCTTTTCGCGCAGAACAGTTTTATCGATCAGCTGATGTATCCCTGCCATATTGGACACATTTAGAACATGGCAAGTCTTCATGTGATCCTGCAGGTGAATGGTTGCTATTTGAAGCTGTAAGCTTTTTTATTCAAAAGCTTTATCCCTCTGAAGGGACACCACATAAACATGTAGAGAAATGAATAAATAAATATAGATAAATTGTATCGAATGTTCATTGACCTTCCTCCTATTTCGTCCATTGCTAATTCCTAAATAACATTTCGGCCAATTTTACATATTGGTTTGTTGCATATTTACTCCCTATACCATAGCACTCGTCTATGTACTCATCGCTACCCTTTCCGAACCTATATGCATGGTAAAACAAAATCAACTCCTTCAAACCACTATAAGAGGCAAAGCACTGCCTACAAAGCTGTCCATTGGTAGATTCACTCAATTGGATCTCAACAAACGAACCTTCTTCAGGTAATTATTAAAAATTTCCTATGGATAGTCAGGTAAGGTGGATTTACACAACTCAAAGAGCCCATCCCAGGCTGGTTTCTAATAACGCAAGTATCCATGACAAGTAATTTTTTTTTCTCCGCCAAATCTTCAACTTTTAGAAAGATTTACTCACCAGGTTGGTATTTGAATCCACTTCCTAATGTTATATACTTATTTGCTGCTGGGGTTCATGTTACACAGAAAAAAAGGTGCTTCACGGACTGCACGAATAACAAGCCAAATCATTATTGCAAGAAATGCTTACACTGTGTTTATTTTAACCTCGCAGATATATTATGCAAATATTTTAATAATTAAGATAGTTTTGTATTTTTGTTATAGACCTTTTCAAAGAAATTATTTTAAAGAATTGTAAAATATAAGGGGTTCTAATGTGCTTTATTTTAGTTTAGGATAGTAATGTTTAACTTGAAAATAAGATAATTTGTATTACTAAGCAATCCTTCAAACAGCCCCTAATGACAAGCAGGTCAATATGACCCAACACAGTGGTGCCGAGAGGAAAAAACTCAAAACTGAAGGTGTCCAATCGCATTTAAACTAATATTTATTTTATTTTATACCTAATTAGTTGTAGAACAATGCTCTAATATTATTTTCCCTTTTATTAATATTTCTGATCCCAAATTACCTTTTTGTTGACCCTTTTCTCGCTTAAGAGGAAATATCACCGTTTTTAGTGAAAAGTAAATCAATATTTCATACCACTTATTTTATTTCTGAAAAATTGGTATTACCCAGGAAGGTCTCATGTGTTTATGTAGTTTTTAAAAGAATTTTCTTTTTTGTCAAAATGTACCATGTGCATTTAGGTTGTGAAGATATCTGGATTGAAACTAAATTATCCTTAGTTTATTTGGCGTAGAAAAAAAAAAGCGGTACTTAGCTATCCTCTCCGCATAGTTTAACTGGAAAGTGCATGTTTTAAAGTTGCTGCCCTATAAATTTCATTGCCGTACTCAGCTGTATGTGTGCACAGCCTCATAAAATGGAGGTGTCAATTAGCGGTGTGATTATTTTACGAAAAATGAGTTTACCATTATTATTTTCTGCAGAGAGTTGTTGAACAGTTTGCGATAGCAAGTAACTAAACATTAACAGTGAGATATGCCTAATATCTCATGTGAAACTGTCAGGATTTATTCTTATAAGCGAAAATTTTAATAAAGAGGAATACGTCAAGAACAGTTAAAAGTATTACATTGGATGTTAATTTGTTCAACTGTTCACTGGAAAATACATTTGGAAGTATACATATCTCTACCAATTAAGTAAAATATGACTTTTTTTAATTGAATACTTGCTGTTCAAGGTTTTCGTAACGTAAAACCTGTTTATCTTCCAAAATAATTATTCCTATTGGTTTTTTGGGTGGTGTGAGGATTTTTCATGTTCTCACTGCCTGGTTACAAAACCTATTAACTAAAAAAAAGTATTTTTTTATATTTGTTTTCTCATTGAAAATCATTTCGCACAAGAGGAGACTTAAAAATAAAAATAATTATAAAAGATAATGCAAAAAGAAATGGCCATATTTCTATTAATTTGATTTATAGTCACACTAAAATTCTGTTGAAAAACTATTTTTTATCTGCTAGTAAAAAATTAGACAATTTGTTTACATTTTATTTTTTATAAAAATCTGATTGTTTTCTTCGGATAACTTTTTAATTTAAGATCTAATTTAAAATTGTATGAAACAGTTGATTAATGGATCTTTCCTTATAAATATATTTGAGCTCTACAGAACACAAACAATTAGGCACAGTAATTGAGAAACAATTGCACATTCAATTTCAAATTAATTGAGTAATGAAGATATGTAAGTAGTCTTAATAGAATTTATAGAATAGCTTAAAGGTAAAGATCAGTGATATTTTCAAGGGGATTCATATTATATAATAAATTATACAAGCAATTATACTGATTTTAATATATTTTTTACAGATTTAAGAAAGGACACAAGCAGACCAAAGGTTCTCGAACATTCCTTGAACTGTTGTTTTGTACATATCAGAGACCTCATGCCTGCTGCAATTCCCTAACCAAGTTCTATGAAATAATTTTGATAACAAGACACTTGAGCTGCAATACATAAAAACAATTGACTTTATTGAACTACAATTTTCTGAACTGAGTATAAGCCAAATTCTTTGTAAAATTAAAAAAAAAAAAAAAAAAAAAAAAAAAGACGGCCTAGAGTTATTAGCTATTGACCATTGTTTTTGAAAGGCAATTTTAATTTATTTTTTATTATTTTTTTTTTTTTTTGGTGATTAGGTGAATTATAAAAGATAATACATATATGTCGGTATAAATTTTATGTAACAAATATAATTAGAAAATAATGTTTTCTTTTCTTATTAAAGTACCTAAACACATAATGTAACAAATACTTCTAATATAGAAGAAATAATTAAATCTTCCACAGAAGAACTAAGTTCAGACCAATCACCTTCCTGTTAACATGGCAATGAGTTGTTGCTTTTCTTTATCTTTTTTTCTTACAACTTCTAATGATCTGTTTTTCCATGAACTTTTACGCAATTTTATAGGCCGACTGCCAACATACCTCCCTGAAACAAAAATGGAATCAACATATATTTTAATTTAATGTAGAAGAAAACTCAAATAAATGCAATCCTAATTACTTAGGAACAATCAGTTCTGGACTGAGTTATTGAATTACCAAACTTATTTAATTTGTTTTTTTTTTTTTTTTTGTTTTTTTTTTTTTTTATTTATTTCTCAACGTTTAATTTAAATGCCTTTGTGAGGAGAGAAAGAACAAATTTGCATCACACTATAGTTTTCATGAGCCCTGTCTGTAAATTAAGCAAAAATGTTTGTAAATAAAAATTCAAATATTTTTCTTATTCACCTAGTTAAGCCGATCCCCATCTATCTTCATCCTGACAATCTTAACACTTTTAGGACCGTTGGCTTAGAAAAAAATTTCCATCAGTATAGTTATTTCAGCAAACATATAAAAAAATAAATAAGTGAAGAAACTTTTGAAAATATGTACTTTCAGTGGAATAATTACGATTTAGTTAAGTGTCAAATATGCAACGACAGCAGGGAAATTTTTCTGTCCAACTCAGTATCATACAATACCAGACTTGCAAACCTAACGGAATAACATAGTGAGGTCCCAAACCAAATACGAAGCATATAGGACAAGGCCAGGAGTAGCGGGGATAGAAAGAAAGCCAAGCTATTTGCTTACACACATGCCACGATGCCGAGCCTGCAGAACACATCTCTCTGACACATATGCCACGATGCCTATATTACTCACGGTCTTTGTTATTTAATGCCTGAATGTGACTGGCACAGCAATGTTAAGCAAAATTTTGACGGACATTATACTAGCTTTCTCACTGTAACTGTTAACTTCTGAATGAAAATCAGGTCCTGATATTGTAACCAGCTTAATTTACATAATTTTTTGGGGTTGCAAACGTCATTTCCAGGGTCAAATTGGTTACCAATTTTAAAGCCATTTGATTCACTTCATTCTTTGGGATGACATATATTCATAATTTAGTTGAATTAAATAGAAAATTAAAACAATTTTATGTGTAATAAAACAACATGCCTATACTTGCAAAATATTAAGGAAATCCTTTAGTTTGAAGCATTTTTTCATTATAAGAAATGAAAGTGACCATTAAAAGAGACCTTTATTGCTTTGCAACTCAATTTTATAATTATAATAAATAAAATAAAATGTTTCCTATAAATAGGTCAATTTATAAATAAAGAATCTGTTATGTGATGAGGCACAAAAAAAAAAAAAAAAAAAAAAAAAAAATAGAAATAGAAATTAATAAAAAGGAAAATATCTTTATCATGAAGTAAAAGGAAATCACATTTAAAATAGAACCATCTATTTCCTTGTTTTAAAAAAAAAACTTGGCCCTTAGTATAACCAAGATCAATATCAAATACAAAAATAAAATGGTGATACATAATTCATTTTCTTATATACGATTTCTCTTCATCCACGTTTATGTTAGATGAATCAATGTTCTTATTCTTGAAGAGGCTTTTTGACATCTGAAGTTGTTGTTGCTTATTAGTTTTGTGACAGCAAAATACTTATTGTAATCTGAACATCTACTGTAAATTGATTTTTTTTCCCCTAATTAATAACTGAATTAACTATAGGAGACATTTTTTAACTATGACTGGGATCATAATAAACAACTAGAAAATTTGGGAATTCTTCTACAATAATACTAATAAGCACTTATCACCCATTATGAATTCTTTAAAAAGATGGCACAATAACCTACTTCTAAGGGATAATATAAAACAAGAACGATGATTCTATAAATACGCTAGCAGTTTAAAGATAGCATCAGGAACAGCAAAAATAAATCTATAAAACAGTTGACCCCAGTTTTATTGATTGATAATGTCTAGTTTAAGATCGTAAACATCACTAATTGAATTTCATAGTAGGTTAAAAAAGAAGACAAAAAAAAAGGAGACCCATATTAAGAAAGAATGAAATTTTAAGTTGAAAATGGCCAATCAAAATGTTCCTAGCTCCTAGATAAGAGGCGCCAGAGCCCATATCAGCTCCCTCAGACACTTTTTATTGCGTACAAATAACCAGACGGCTTGTCCAAGTGCTTGGTGAGTGCATTCCTACATTAACTGTTATATCATTGTTCATTCATAACTCGGTAAAACAGGTAATAAAAAAAATAATAGTTTAAGACTGCATGAACACCTCAAAACATAAGAGCAAAATCCGTTAACGAGTGCCTATTCTTTTAATTAATTGATTTTTGATTTTTCCCTCTTTGAGCAAACCACTTTACTTTTAATGGAATTTATTGTAAACATTAAGTATATCATGCCTACTTATCTTGGGAGGTGCATAATATCTTTACAGGGTTCCATGAGGAACAAATGCCACAAAGATAAATAGAAATTTATTTTTGACATTGCTTATATTGGTTTTGATATTGCTTACATTGTTTCTGAGATATTTAGATGAGATCAAGTTTTTAAATGGTTTTTGACACACAGAATCTTCAAAATATCACATGAAAACAGCCTTTGTTCTCCTGAAACTTGGTAAAATGAAATCAGGCTATACATGGTCAGGCAGGCCTGTCAGTTATACCTGAACAGTTCGCCTGAGGGCCAGTCTTCTGAATGTGTATATATTCTGGCCGGTCTGTCAGTTAAGCATGTTCAGGCTGTCAGAATATATACAGGTTCAGGCGACCGGCTTTCCGGCAGACTGTTTAGGCCTAACTGACAGGCCTCCTGACCGTGTGTAGCCTCATTAAGTTCCAACGTCATAAAAGTTCTTTACAAAAAGGCTTTTTATGTTATTGATCAATTAACAATTTATGCTACTTTATTTCTGTATGCATATATATATATATATATATATATATATATAAATAAATAAATTATTTTGTTTAAAATACTGATGATGTCCTTATAGATAAATGGGGTGTGTTCTAAAGATTGGCCTTAACATCTACTTACCTTAGGTAACAAAAGAAATATATTTAGACTGGAAATTCATTTTTTCAAATGGAACATGCCGATTTTTTTTCACTGATTCTGATGTTCTGTTGAAAAATACGAAACATTTATTTGAAAAATGGTTTGATAAAATATAACGTTAGACCTTCAATTCAGCTTTGAAATTGCACTGATGACAAGTTTTTGTTTCAACTGAACCCATCGGAAGTAGGGCGAGAAGGCCAGAAGTACAGCAACAATTTCCTTTTTTATTGTAAATTTGCAAAAAAATGAGTTAAAAAAAAGGGAATTAAAACATCATGAGATGCTTTGTTTGAACATTGATATAACCTGCCATTATGGGTTTTAGTTACTATTTTTGAAAATTGACAATAAAAAAAAAAAGGACTACATTTACTTGTAAGGACATCATATTTTGAAAGAAAATATTTGTCTGGCACTTTATAGGGGGGGGGGGGGATTGGTGTCACCCTGTATATATTGATTGGTCAGCTGAAATAAAACATACAGGTTTTCCTCTATTTTTAATGCAATCCATACATTGAATAACAACATTAATCTTTCTATTTCATAAATACGACTATTCTCCATGAGGGCGAAGTTTGAAAATATATTTTTGTAAATGATTTTATGTTACTGATACACAGAGAATATTTTTGTCACTCAAAGTGATAAAGGTCTCGTGTGCCTGTTAGATTGAGATGAGAACCTCTGTGAATTTTCTTAGAACAATTACGATATCATTGAAATTGAGTGTTTATATTAATTTATACCTGTTAATATTTTAAAGTATTAAAATAACTTTTCAATTATTATTCTAAAAGTTTTACTGTTGATGTTAAAGCTTTTATTCTCTTTTAATTATTAACTGTTTACCTCATTAGCCGAAACAAGTTAAAATATAAAGTAAATTATCATAGATTTATGTTTAATCTTGAAAGTTCATCATAAAAGACCAACAATAAACTTAATTTCAATACCCTTATAGATCCAAACATTGTTTGTTCTCATTCTTGGATTACTTGCTTCCTAAATCAGAATTGTTTTTAGAAAGATCAGTGGTAAAACAACCGTTTGAGTGATTGTGGCCGTTTCACAACGACAAAGGAAAAATTGGTTACAGAATAAAAAAAATATATAAACAAAGAAACAACTGAGGATGTAAATTTTATCTATTCAGAGTATAGTGATGTCCGTTTAAAAGGAATCCACTATATATATATATATATATATATATATATATATATATATATATATATATATATATATATTATATAAAGAAAAAGCGTCAACTATTAGCTTAAAATTATTTTTACGGATTACAGTGATATCTATAAACTTACAATTTTACATAAATTTAAAACAATTAATAAAACTGTATATCAGTACATCATATTAAAAAAATGTACATAGGATAGTCACATTAATTTTAAAAGTGAAGAAACAATGATACTAAAAATTTTAGAATGACTATGGAATTATCAGCCTCAAAAATATTGAACAATGAGAGCAGAATTTAAAATATTCCTAACTAAATATTTATTTTATTATAAGATAGTGACCCTATTTTTCTAATATATTTATATGTGGCAGAAGGTCAAATTTGAACAAAAACACTCACTTTCTATACTACTCTTTTATTATTCTCTACATGTTTCGCGTTCCTATAACACCCATTCAGGAGCTCTTAGAGTAATATACAATTATAGCCACACGATATATTATTCTTCAGTTTAATAATCAATTTATTTATTGGTACCATGACACTAGGGCACTCTGGAGCCCCCCAGCCGGAGGCCTGGTGGCCGTGAGCGTTAAGGCATGAGGACTTAACACTCCATACCAAAGGGTCGAGGGTTCGATTCCCACTAGGGGTGGTGGCTTTTCTTTAGAAAAAATAAAAGGCATTAGCCCTGTCCTGGCTAGAAAAAGGTGGTAACCTATAGAAACCCGTCCTAAAATTTGTAGTTAATAATAAATGGACGTTAAAATTTAATAAATAAATAGATAATTATAGCCTAGACCACCATGAACCAAGAAATAATTATTGTCATTGTACATAATTTAGTAAATTAGTGGGTACAGAATTTCAATATTTAAGCCTGCATATATGTAAATAATGGATAATTAATGTGTAAACGCTACAAAAAAAGGAATCTAACAAAGGAAGGGGGTGGGGCTTATAAAGCCCAAAAAATACGTCGTATGGAACATGATCTATGAACACTAATCCCTGACGAATCATATCAAAAGCTGACAACACTTCACGTTTTGATGGTAATGCAGGTTCTTCCTCAATGAGCTGTTCATTTATTTCTTCATCATCGTGGTTTACACATAGGCCGCCACTTTTGATAGAGCTGTTTGCTCACACTACTTGGCACTAGATGGAAAATGTTTGATACACAGATTTTTTATTTTTTTATATAAAGAAACAGTTTTCTATGTTATGCCTTTGGGGATTTCAAGACAATTTGATATATGGAGATTTTCGATATATAGAAGTTTGATATAGAGAAGTTCTACTATATATGCATATGTATATGTGTGTATATATATATATATATATATATATATATGTATATATATATATATATATATATATATATATATATATAGCATGTTCATTCTCTTACTATCTATAAAAATGTTCCAATTTTGATGAAATCTTTGCCTAAAATGAAAGATCAGTTCATAGACAAGTATAATCCACCTACAGGAGCACTGTTTGTTTCAGCTAACTTCATACAAAATAAAATCATGGAAGTTACTGTTTTGTGTTGATATTCTTCCGCCAAAACTTTTTATGTGCATGCAAATAGAGGTAGAGATCATCAATAATATGTTTTTGTGGTCAAATTTCACACATATGACATACTAATTATTTTTTTTTTCTTTTCAGAAAAGAAGAAAAAAAAAACATGAATCAAGAAATTTTTGTGGTAGCTGTATGCATATTAATGTTCACATGTGATGGGAAGAGGCATGAAAGTTTTTATGTAAACCAAGAATCAAACAAATTCATGCTTAAAACAACTGATAATTACGGGCAAGTTACAGAAGACACTTCGGTGTTAAAACAGAAAGTTCCGACTGCAATGAACAATACTAAGGCAACTCGATGGGGAGCCCAAGGAATGCCATTTAGTATTCTATATTTAGGTTCAAAAAGCAGAAGGCAGAAGAATTTCAATGCAATGGAAGACATAAAACTTAAACACAAGCAATACTCAGCTCTTCCACAGTTTTTTTCCTACAGTTGGAAGAAACCAAGAACATATTAAAGAAAAAAATTAAAAATTTATTTCTAAGAACAGCTAGAAGACAATCAATTCAAATTAATAAAAAATAATGTATACTTGGGTGTACTGCCTATATTTGAACTATACATAATATATTTTATTAATCATTTAATATTTGTGAAATGTTTACTTTTGCAATTTTCTAATTAAACACTTGGATTGTTTATGTATCATCACAAATTAATAAACTCTTGTTTTCATGTACAAAAGTATTATTTTCCTTTGCGTTCAGTAGTAAATATTTATTGAACTTTGGCAAGAATACTGTTATATCTCTGAAATTTTGTTTTAGAAAGATTTATTACTATTAGTGATGCTCAAGATATACCTGGGGTTAGAAATTGCCTCAGAATGTTTTCAATGATTGGAGAGTGGAAAACGTGCTATACATTTAAATAGCTAGGCTAAAATACGTAAGAAAAATTCTATATCCCACAAGTTGTGTTAACGGAGATATATCAGTATTCTTCCCTGCAATAATGATGATAAAAATGTATTCAAACATATACCGTTCATTTCTTTTGTAGCTCTAATAAAATCTTGAGGATCTTTAAAACTGACAAATCCAAAACCTTTGGTTTTATTTGTTCTTTTATCTCTCACCACTCGTGCTTTAAGGAATGAAGGGTATTTTGAAAATGCTCGAGTTAATACTTCATCAGTCACATCATTTCCAAGATCTCCACAGAATAATCGAAAATCATCTGATAAAAAAAAAACAAACAAAGAAACATATTAATATTTTTATTACACAAATAATTTTGGGATGGATTATCGATATATTACAAGTTTAAGTATGATGGAAGTGAAAGTTCGAAGTGGTTTACTCATCAGTCATTCTGGGAATTGAACTCCTTCATAATTGTTAATGTTCACAATACAACATTCAGAGTCATAAGGTTGTGTTAAAAACAAAGGTTATATCCAGATCTCAATCTGCATTAAATTACTTTGGATTGTCAGGCTTAATCTTGGAGAGCACTCAGACCACTGAAATCCCACATGAGTCCAAGCACCCCAGGACACTTACAAAGGTTTTAAAAGCTCAACTGAAGCATGTTTTCCTCGTTTATTTTAAATCAAACAGCAGATAGATTTTAAAGAGGTTGAGACAATCAAATTAATAAAATATACGTACTGGGCTTAATTCTTCTAGTCCACAATATTTACAGAGTCGAGAGAGTTAAACATTGCAGTTAAGGCATCAAGTTGTCAATTAAGGTCAGAGTGCCCCAATTTGAAGTTGGTCAGCAGTCTATTAAACTTTTTCTTTAGCATTTTCCTTCAGTATCTAAAGGATGGCTTCACTATCCTACCATTATAATATAATCTCCTTAGTGTGGGGAATGTGGCTGGGTTCTAAACAACCTCATTATATTATCCACAACTGCATTATAAAGCTGGGTTTACACTATCGTAACTCCCTCATGAAAGTCACTTAGGTGAAAATTACTTGCTGCGAGTGAAATTTAGCTCTCTTAAAAAATAGTGCGAGTACTAATGAAAAGTACTGAAAATGTTCTTACCATCTTCCCATTCACCAAGTGTAGGATCTTCCCATGTTTGTCCACCGGCTGTTCTTATAAGTTTTTTATTTTTCTTTCTGTCTTTTTTGGAACCTGGTACAGTTGTAATTTGGGTATTTACTCCTTCTTGAGATTTATTATTCTTTTTCAGGTTCTTTTTTGTATCTTCCAAGGGAAGCTCAGGTTGAGAAACTTGAGTATTTTGTGATTCTGCCTGTATAGCAGCAATTTCCAATTGTGGATTGGCAACATACATCATGGGGGTCGCACTGTTGGAGAAAAATCAAAAATTAAATTAATTTTTAAATGCACAGGCAAAGATAGTCCCTTAAAATAATAGAACAAAGTTATTGAGTATATATTTATGCATAAGCCATCTCAAAGCATTTGCAAACAATAAAAATATAGATGTGGCGTTGGAAAAAATACCAACCCAAAATTATCTTCAGTTTTTTCTTATCAATTTAGGATGAAATTATAGTATACAATTTTAATTATGTGAGAACCAAGGTTATATCAAAACGGGTTCCCTATATGAGTTAGAATTTTTCTTACACCTTTCAATCAAATCAACTTAGGACTTATCAATATTCAATTTCAATTCTCCTAGCCAAATCCCAACCATCCCTTGACTTCGAATATAATTTTTGGTATCTACTACAGCAAAAAAATACTTTCCTTTTTTTTGTGGGCCTGTTTTAAGTGACATTTTGCTAAATGTTTTGGTGAATACTGAATATATTAAACAGTCAGCTATTATCGATCAATAATTTATACAGGAACAATTTTATTTATACTGGAATATCTTTAAAAAAAATAATTTTACAAGTTTTAAAGGAAATAATTAAAATGAATAATTTAGACTGAACACCGTGAAGGTAACCAAAAACCAAAAATTATTAACTCTTATAATGATGTGCATATCATACCTTAAAACAGCAGGCACAGACTGCTGGGGTTTATTTTCTTGAGATGTAGGAGGAGCAAATCTGGGCTGACTCATATGCCCTGGGAAACCAGAACCATTAAAAGATGGAGGCATCATTCCTTGTCCCATGTTCGGCGGTCCCATCGATCCTACTTGAGAAGGTGGTCCCATAGGCCCCCCTGGGCCCATGCCTCCTGGTCCCATTCCACCCGGACCCATTGGTCCAGGGCCGGGCCCCAATGGTCCTGGTCCCATTTGTGGGGGCCCTGGAGGGCCCATAGGTCCTGGTCCAGGCCCCATTGGACCAGGGCCAGGTCCCATATGACCTGGTCCCATATGGCCGGGTCCCATTGGTCCAAGCATTCCAAAAGGAGGAGGTGGAGGTAACGGCCCTGAAAATAATATATTAATTATTATTATTGATTTATCTCTGTAGCATAGTCTGCTGAATTTTCAAAAAAAAATAATATCGTACATTTAGTATCATAATTATTTATTAATACAATCTAAGCTTTTTTTTTCTTACTTTTAGCATGGTTCCTCTTAGCACGGAACCCCGCTTATAAGGTTGATCTCATGCAACAGGTTGAGGTGGTTCAAATTTGTGTGTGTGTGTGTGTATATATATATATATATATATATATATATATATATATATATATATATATATATATATATATATATATATATATTTGTCTGTTCGCTCACTTCTGGCTTCCCTAATGGTCCGATCGTGATGAAATTTGGTACAAAAAACCCGTCGTCCAATTTGAAAGGTCAAGTTCGTTAACCAGCAGAATCCGCCCACTGGAAGATGGCGTTTGGGGCGAAATTCGCGCAAAAAAAATCGTAACTCTTACGTTTTTGAGTTCATAAGCTTGTAAGTACTCGTTTTATAGGCTTCTTGGGCTAGGAAAACGAATGAAACCATTTTCAAGGCGATAGCTTTAACCGTTTTTGAGAAAATTGGAAAAATAGATTTTGAATACCGTTTTTGGTTTGGGTACTTAGAATCATGGGATTCAGTTGAAACATTTTCTGCATGTTCTACTTTCATTAAAACTAATATGTTGAAATTTTTGTTACGTTTGGAGTTAAGGAAGGGTTAGAATAAAATATTTTATTAACAGACAAGAAAAGTTTAGGTAACTTTGTATACTTTTGTTAGTTCCTCGAAAACCGTTGACAATCTTGGGAAGCGGAAGATTACCATTCGAAAGCTTACTAAATGCTCTACAAAAAAGGTTCTGAAGAAAGTTTTAATTAGGCGATGTCAATCGGAGAAATAAGTGCTTAAAACTTTAAAGTAATTGATTTCGCTTATTCAAACTATTCTTTTTGTCTTTGATTTTGGTACTTAGAATCATGGGATTCAGTTGAAACATTTACTGCATGTTTGCATTTTATCAAAACTAATATGTTGAAAATTTGGTTACGTTTGGAGTAAAGGTAAGGGATTTCGCTTATTCGAACGGTTCTTTTTGTCTGTTTTATTCCTTGTTATTTTTTAATTGCTTAAAGTTGTATAATGTATTTGACAATAAAACTGGTTAAGTAAAATAACAAAAACAATTTATTGTTAGAAATATAGAGTTCCAAGATTCCAAGACCTTGTAACTAGCGGGACCGTTTCTAGTGTTAGCCGACCCTTCCAGGTAAGATCGTAAATCAAAAGACCTTTCAGGATTGGTGGAACCAAAATAATAACTGCTTCTATTTTAATCTTTCCAAATTAGACTAGGGATAAGAACGGAACCGCGCTAAGATGATGCAGTTCCTGCGAGACGGACTTTTTTAGTTTGCATGAAGGTTCTTTACTGTTATAAAAGTAACAAATTAATGCTTTTGTTTATCTGAAAACCACGTTTACGACCATTCCTTGGAATCATATTTTAAACATGGTGAGCTGTGTTATACGTGGTGTTTCACTGTTATAGGTAACTCTGCAATAAGAGATAACAGTTGCATACTGAATTTCCAATATATGAATCATTTCATATTAATATTTATCATCATCTATCGATATTATCAATACTATCATCATTATCAATATTTAATATTTCAATTCTGATTAGATATATTTGGTAATATATCAGTGCATGCTTAGCTATTAAACTGAATGTTTATCTCTATTAAACTGAATGCTAAACTGTGTCAGTAAAAGGCACCAAGAACCCAAGTGGTAGCAGTGATCAGAAGTTTCTAAGCATTGGTGAGAGTTGTTCTGAGATTTTTGTAAAAATCTATATTCAGAATGTTTTTCAATCCCCTGAACATTCATTGGTAGGTATATAATTTTTTAGTTACTATTAATGATTAAAAATATCATTATTTCTCTGTTCATCTGTGCTTATGTCATTTCATCTTGTTGGTTTTGATAAATGTTCATATTCCTAACTAAGATCTATGAAAAACTATTGTTCACCTGCCTTTTTATAGTTTATTGTTATTTATTGCAAACTCAAAAATGTTTTTATAAAGGGGTGTTTATGTTGTTGATCTAAAATATTGTTTTTAATTATTTATTTTTTTAATTGAAGAAGACTGCCAAAGAGCATGCAAAACATTCCTAATATAGATTTTTGCAAAAATCTTAACGTTGTTTCCTAGCTGAATACCAACTAATCCCTCATTGCCTAAAACAATTTTGTTAAAATAATATATATATACCTTGAGGCATTGGTGGACCAGGGGGTAGAGGTGGTCCCGGAGGCATTGGCGGTCCAGGAGGCATTGGTCCTCTCCAGTCCATAGGAGGTCTTCCTCCGTCCATTGCTAAAAATACAAATATATATTTATTAAGAATTTAATTAAGGTAAAATAAATAAACAAAATATATTAATAGTCATAAAGTCCCCCACTGAGTGTTCATACTGGTAGCTTTCCAGTAATCATTATAAGTAGTTATTTTTTGCAATTTCTTCCACTACCGTTGAAATATATTGCACTTAAATGAATGTTATCGTATTTATGAATGTTATCATATTTAGAGTCATGTAGGATATTTGTTTCAGTACCTTGAGATGAATAAGTTAACTTTCTTGAGAAATAATATAGAACAGTCTTGTTTAATTTTTCCTATTTTTTTTTTTCATAGTAATAAATTTGATTCTTCACACTGATGTACATGCATATAATAAAAAGAAATCTACAGTGTATTAATCATTTGAGATTATATTTAAATTCCAAATCTTACCCAAAAAAGCCAAAGAAGAAAGTTTCCTATACGATAATACAATCAATTTTAACAACCCTTAGATAATAATACACATTTTTGTGTTGCCACCCTTATCTAGTCAGGATGGAGGTGATCACTTTCCTTTTTTCAACAGAGAAGCTACCAAGCCCCTATAATTTTAATAATAATGTTATTCATATTTTTTTAATTTGTGTCAAAACAATTAGTACTTTTTGTGTGCTGAATGATGTCTTTCGCCTATAGATCTATTTCTATAGTTGTCAGCACAATGCTGATTGAGTTTGAGACTAATTCAAAATTGTAATAATCTCAAAAAAAAAAATAAATAAATAAAATAATAATAATAAAAAAAAATACATGTAGCATAAACCACTTCATTAACTCACCTCTTTATTTTTTTATAATTGAAAGGTTTTCTACACAAAGCTACCAGCTTCAAGTTACCAGTTTTTAAGTACTCATTTTATAGATTTCTTAACATAGAAAAATGAATGAAACCATTTTTAAAGCAATATCTGTAACCCTTTTTGAGAAACATTAAATCTACCTACTTTCCCAAACTAATTTTCAGTTTGGGTATTCAGAAATGATTGATTCAGTTGGAAATTGTTCAAAATTCATCTCATCAGAAATATTTAAATGTTGGCTGTGTTTAGAAGTACTAGAAAAAAAATTTAATGATGGACACAATAAGTTTTCGGATCTTAGTTTTTTTTTTTTTTTTTTTTTTTTTTTTTTTTTTTTTTTTTTACGGCACATCTACATCTAGGTCATTAGCGCCGACATCCAGGGTGTAGCGAGGAATTTCACCAGCGAGCCGTGGGATGATAAAATTCCTGCCGGAGGTTGGGAATCGAACCCACCATCTCCCGCTTATGAATCCAAGGCGCTAGCCAATCTTAGTATATTTATCTCAAAAACAGTTGGGAAATTGTGGTAAGTGGAAGGTGACCATTCGAAAGCTAACTAAATTCCCTTAAAAAAAAAAACAAAAACGTTCAGATGTAATTTTCGATGGAACGACGCTATCCGAGAAATAAATGGTTAAAACTTCAAAATTGTTAGTTTTGTTCTTTTTGTCTCTGTTAACCTAACGTTTTAATTGGTTATTGTTTTTTAATTGCATTTAATAGTAAAATGAGGAGGCTTGGTGGCCGTGAGCATTAAAGCGTGAGCACAACACTCCGTGCCAAAGCGTTGTGGATTCGATTCCCAATAGGGGTGGTGGCTTTTCTTTAGAAAAAAGAAAAGGCATCAGCCCTATCCGGGCTAGAAAAGGATGGTAACCTAAAGATAACCCACCCTAAAATTTGTTTTTAATAATAACTGGACGTTAAAATGTAATAAATAAAATAGTAAAATGAGAATTTTATTAAAATAAGGTAAGAAAATGAAAAACGTATTGGTAATAGTGTTTTCCCATGGCGAATGTTGAGAAGGTGGGGGGATTCATTTCGGCTTAGAATACTATCAGTTTCCTGTTGTGGCGCCTTAAATCTTCCTTCTCTTTAAGATGTATGAAGCTGATTACTTGCAGCTGATTGACACCATATGTAATAATCTCACTCTTGACATGGCCGTTGTAGGAGAAGGTTTGTCTTGGTATAATTAAGGTTTATTATTAGTTGAGTGTGTTTCTAAAGGGGTGTGAAAATTAACTATAAAAGTGCTTAAACACAATAAATATTTGAAGAGTGCCTATTTATGCATTTTATTTTTCTATGACGCTCTTGTTAGCAGATTTTCTCCCCAAAAGATTACGGTAAACTTAGGTAAACATGGCAAATACATCACAATGTATGAATATAATAAAAATTACATGGCCTTGGAGGAATTCCTCGAACTTGATGCGGTATAAATGGAAGTGGAGGAGGTGGTGGGGGGATAACATTTAGAGGTGCCCCAATAAGCTGCCCGTCTACAGAAGTAGGAATGCCAGCAAGCTGTTTTTGTGCTTCGTTATATGTATTAGCGCTAATTACTTTAGGACCAGGAGGAGGAGGAGGCAAAATTGGCATGGGAGGAGGAGGTGGTGCAGAATCTGGCAATGGCAGTCCGATTTCCTCTTCAAACCTGAAACAAGAAGAAAATGAAAGTAATGTTTTTTAAAGCATCCAGATAATATCACATCATTATCTTCACCATGCTATTTAAACTACTTAAGTTAATAGGACTCAAAATCTACCATCAAAGATAGCTAGATAGATATGTTTATTGCTTAAATACAAAAGTAATAATATCAATGGGTCACCTTCATAAAATACTTGGACATACTAGAAAAAATATTTAAAATAATTGATTGATAATGATTTCCTATAGCTAATTTTAGTCAGCGTTTCATGGTGTGGGGTCAGATGCAACTGCGATACTGTGTATTATTTAATAATAAAAATAAACCTTTATTTGTACTAATATTACTTATTATAAATGTAACAGATTTTTTTTTTCTTCTCTTGATGTACAAAATCAGCAACTTGTTGAGGTATTATTTAATGATATAATTTTTTTTAAATATATTTTAGCTAAAATATGAAGTTATTCTACACCCCGGGGGAAATCCTAGCAGAGTTAATAAGGCAAGAAGAGGATTCAGAAGGCGATGGCAGCAACCCATGTGTATCCAAAAGTGACCATGAAGTACTTCGAATAGTTACAATGAAGCTGTAAGACCAAGAGAAAATCAAGAAAGTAGCCCATGAGGTATTTTTAAGGGATCTTAGACTTTTCTGTCATGAATATTTTTTTAATCTATAATTGGAATTCAGGGCTGGGCCTTTCTTTTGAATTGACGCAACCTCAAATAGAGAAGCAATTGCAAAGCTCACAGTATATTCCAAGAGATTTGCTTTTCTCTATATCAGCTTTTAGGCAAGGATCCGCATGATGTAGCTTACCAATCGCAAGAGCAATTCACAAGGAAAAGATCAATATGTGACCGATCCAAAGTAAAAAAAAGGAAACAAATTTTGTAAGATGTGCAACTGTTGCCTTTCTGGAATCCACAAAGTTATTTCATGTCCTATTTATCTTATATGTAGGCGCTAATGGCCAAGGTGTCGATGCACCGTTTGAAAAAATAAATAAATAAATAAAAATAAAAAAATCTTATTTGTTGTTTAAACAAAATATATATATATAAAAACAGTCTTTTCAGAAAAAGGATATTAATGAGTACATATTTTTCATTAGGTTTTACATGTAATGTATATTTAACATGTTACATCATTTTCGTATTTTCCTCACTTTTGAATTTTCTGTACTTCTTAGAGTTTCTACTAATTTGCTTTTTTTTTCTTTTTTTTTTGCTTTTTACCTTCATATTTCTAGCATTATTCTATAGAATGTTCTGTAATACCTACTCAATCTGCCATTTCTAAAAGCCAAATGTGGTAAGTGATAAGACTGGATATAAGATTATATAGACTGAAAGTCATGAATAGCGTTTTATGCATTAATTATACTTTTTGTTTTTAAATTCAATTAATAGCTTGTCCCCCCCCCCCGTTTTTAATGGTGCGTCAACTAATACCTTGTTATTTAATCATTAAAAACAATTCCTAAGAAAATCCCTTTGGTTTTACCCTTGAAAATTCCATTTTTTTAAGTGGGGTCACACTGAACCATTTATGTCAGGCAGTTCCACTGTACTGGTTGAGGGTTAATATCTCTGCTTCTAGTAAATGAGCACCAGGCTATCTAATCCACAACTCCCAATGAGAATTCAGTGTGCAAGCCACTAAACCATGGGGAGAATCTCAGCTCTGTAGTAAGTTAACTATTCTAACAATTGGTCATGCTATCTTTTCTTGAAAAGATAAATTATGTATCCAATAATGATTTTATATCTAAAAATGTTTCATTCAGTAATTTGTGACAGTCGCATCATCGGGAAATACTTGAATTATATCAATAAGAAGTATAATATACACAAAGAGTATTCCTTAAAGAAATATATCATTTAGGAAGCAACCCTTAAATATTAGGAATTCTTGGAAGACTTATATGCTTTCAAATGAAAGGTATATAAAATTCAAAAAATACTTTTACCGGCTCATTTCATCTTGCATTTGTTTAAATTTCTCTTCGTTTATAGCAGTCATTTTTATTGTAAGAAGTACCAAAATTCAATGAAAGAAATATGTTAAGAACAACACGAAACCGGATAAAATAAACGTCTGTTTAAAACACCAATATCAACTGAAGGTTATAGTACATCAGGTTTAATTTCCAAGCAATGAAGTAGGGACACTTTAAATGTTAAAGCTACTTAATTTCTTAAAAAGAATTTCGATCTTGAAATGAATGAACAATAACTCAATAAAAATATCTACTTTTCATTTCCTTAAATAGTTTTGAGGTTCATTGTGACAGTTTTTTCAATTATGCCCCAGTAAAACAATTTATTGTTTCAAATTCAGAAGGCTTTGCTAAGTCTGAGTGCTTTGCCGTGTTTGAGTCGGGAACGTTCGAGTAATTTGCTGATATGTGGTTTTATTCTCGTCTTAATTTTTTAAATTATTTATTGTATCTTTGATGCCAGCTTTCATGCAGTTCTTTCGAATTGCTTTAAAAAGATTTATATATTATTTTGGAAAAAACAGTTGTTTTTAGCCTCCTTTAATTTTGTCTCTTTGTCATGGATATGACGAGCACGGAAGGTAAGCGAAATGTTATAGTTTCTTATTTATTACTTTTGACGTCATTTATTTACTCAATAATTTAAACGTTGCATTTGTTACAATTCGCATTACTCGGTATTATTTAATTAAATGGTTGGTAACTTAGAGTTAACTTTAATATTATTTCTTTTAATTTCTGAGGCTTAACAGCTTTTGTTTTTTTTTTTTTTTGTTTATGTTTTCTGCATTAAGTAATTTAATACATTTACGCGAAATACCTTTTTTTAGCAATACTTGTACAGAAAATCTACAGTGGAATAATCACTTGGAATTAGTTTCTATTGTGTCTGGAACAAACTTATAATTTAATTGTATTATTTTGATAACCATTATGACTTATACTTCTAATTACTTTAAAATTTATTTAACTTCATTATTCTTCAGGTTAATTCATTTTATGTTTCAAAATCTCTATTAGTATTTATAATAAAATACCAATTAATGCTAATGTTTTCAAAGTAATTATGCTGTGGTATCATACACCTACATTGTAGAGTATGTAATGCCACAACAAATCTATTGTTAATTTTTTGTAATTTTCCTACTGATAGTATCCATCTCTGAAGGGGCTATAATTACTGTATGTTCACAATATAATATATATAAGCAGAAATTTATGTTAATTATATTAATGTATCATTATATCAAATTGCATTCGTGACAGTATTGAATACAAATGCAATTTTTTGTTATGTATTAACATAGGTATAAACACATGTATGAACTTTTATTTCAAATATATTAGGCAGGATCTATAGAGGTTGTCTTGGATAACTCCATTTATCATTCATACTTTATAGTTAACTGAGCTGAGACCAGGTATTTTAAGGTATCAGTTACCTGCTGTGGGAGATATTCTTTTTGTTTATTAACAATAAAACCCATAAAATCTTTATAACATTAACAAATTAAATATTTTGTCTTTATATCTTTCAATGATATGCCCTATATAATAATGTTTTTATTTTGCCACTAAGTATGGTATATCCTTATATATTTTTGAGTGTATATATATATATATATATATATATATATATATATATATATATATATATATATATATATATAACCTCTACACCAATTGGTAGATCAGGAATGGAATAATAAGAAGAAGATATATATTTATATTATAACAAAGGTATCACATTATAATTTTAATCATTATCTTAAAAGTATAATTTATAATTCTGGGGTTCAAAATTCTTTTCCTGATGAGAAAACTTATTTATCTGCTTGGCTTTAAAATATAAAAAAATGTTTTTCACTACCCCTATTCTATTTGCCCTAAAGAGGCAGGTGGCAAATTCTAGACTCAGGACCCCCACCAAAGCTCTGAGACATCTCTGTTTTGAAGGAATTTTATTAATCTTTGTTTGGTTTACTGGAGCCATTTAGCTATTCACTCTTAAAAATCTTTGTTGTCATATTTGTTATTTTATACTTATTTTAATTAATTCAATTACTAAAATTCCTATTAGCATAGATTTATTTTATTTGTTATTTCGGTGCCTCGACTCTATGCTCATTGCCATCAATTATAGGATAGATTATTAATATTAATTATGGAATAGATTGTTAATATTTAGGTCATCTACTTTAAAGGATAGGTCTCTGGTTTTGGAAGAAATATTGATTACCACCTATTTATAATCATGATTAAATCTTATCTGGTGTTAATAAAAGTCAGCCATTACATATTATTGAGTAATTTTAACATTTTTAATTTATTTTTATTGAATAGTTTCTCACAATAGTCATTTTTATTTTCATTTTAAAAATGGTGTATTCTATCACCTTCGGAAGGAATATAGGGCCATACCATGTCAAGTCAACCAGTACTGTTTTCAACCTGACCCTCTTAGATTTTTTTTTTTTTGAAATTTTGAATCCTAATAGCTCTAATAACGAATGGGACAATTTTTTGTTTATTTTTATCAGTTTCCCTTTTTTTTACTATTAATTTTCAAAATAATGAAAAAACACCTGCTTTTGGCCAATCGGAAAATGTTAATTCCTTGGTAGATTAAGTTCTATTCTAGCTAGAACAGTCAGCATAGTCTCATTTTTAGCCAATTAAATGTACTTTAATTTGATATACAACAAGACCAACTTATTACCAATTTTACTTTTCAAAAATATTTTCAAAAGCTTGTACGTAAAATGATTGTAGAAATAAAATTAAAGGAGTGATTTGTTAGATGTTGCACACTTACTGGAACCCAGAAAATATCCATTTGTAATAATTAGGACATATTGTATATTAAATTCTATTTCGTCCATCTCCTCTTTTTTTTAGAGTACACATGCCAGCCACCACTGGTCATCATATTCACAGGCAATAATTCTGGATCTGTGTCTAAATCAGTTACCAGTTCAACTTCACTTTTATTGAAATTCAAGTAAAGTTGTGTCTTAATTTTTTTTCTTAGTTAAAGGAATTAAAGTGTGCAATTTCTGGGCTTCAGTGAGTATGCAACATCTATCAAATCACTCCTTTAATTTCAGTTCTGCCTAAAAAAATTCAAATTTTGATCAGGGATGCTTATTGCTGAATTTACAATACAAATGTCTATCCCTCACCAAATTTTCAACTACGCAGTTACAATTATAAAGTCAAAATTATGTTATAAAATTATCCCATTGCCATCCCATAATGCTGTCAATGAAACTAACAGCATATGTAGTCAATAAACTGAAGATTCAAATACATTTTTTCAAAATTTTAAAAGTACAGTTTTCAAAAAATGTTACGTACAAGTTTTCGAAAATATGTTTGAAAAGTAAAATTTGTATTAAGTTGGTCTTGTTGTATATCAAATTAAAGTCCATTTAATTAACTAAAACATGAGACTATGCTGACTTCCAGCAAGAATAGAACTTAATCTAGCAAGGAATTAATATTTTGTGGTTGGCCAAAACAAGGCGTTTTTTCAATATTTTGAAAATTAATATTAAAAAAATGGAACAAAATATTAAAACAATTAAGAACTTAAGTAACCATCGTGAAAATATAGTTTTCTTGTATATTTTTGCGATAGTTACTTGAGCGTTAACTTTGGTCTTTCTCTGCCTCCCGGCACCTTCATTGATATGTAGTACCTTATTTTCTGTTAAAAATTAATTAATATTATTATTAGTGTCTATTCACTTGTATATACCTCATTTAAAATGTGTTTTATGTGTAGATATAAAACTAATGTTCACTTGTTTAGTAATAACGTAATTGTTCTAATATTTTAACAACAAATTGTCCTTTTATAAAAAGTTGATTTGTATTTATATACCTATCATTTATCTTACTGGTAAACCTTTTTTCTGTGTATTAATTTTTTTTTCTTTGTTCTTTGTCATTTTAGCTGACGAAGGATACCTAAGAGTAGCCAAAACGTCCTTAATATAGATTTTTTACAAAAATCGTATTGATGTTTTCTTAGGCGAATCCCAACTAATCCCTGATTGCTTAAGAATTAACCTGTTATGGAAACATTAATAATTTGGGCCAGATTAAACATCCAGTCATTATGACTGATTTTGATTATTTTCATAGTAAACTTTTATCATTAGATCTGGATATTTTGATGCCTTATAAAAAACGATACAACCATTAATAACTCATTATAAATTTGGGCCAGCATCATCCCACCCCTTTCCCTATTTAATGCTTATTTTATTTATTTAGATGTGTCCCATGTGTCTAAATTTCATGTCAATTGGCTGCCTTCTTTTAGAGTTCTTTGAACACAAACATAAGCAGGCTGAATTTGTATATTTATAATAGCAACAAAGCTAGCTAGTTTATTTAAATTTTTTAATGTCCATTTTTATTAACTACGAATTTTGGGACGGGTTATCTATAGGTTACCACCCTTTTCTAGGCCAGGATAGGGCTGATGCCTTTTCTTTTTTCTAAAGATAAGCCACCACCCCATAGTGGGAATCGAACCCATCGGGCCATGATAGCTAGCTAGTTATAACATAAAAAAAAAAAAAACTTTTTTTATAGGAATATATATTTGTAAATAATTGAGTCATTCGATTTTTAAACATATAAGAAAACAAAAGTTTCAATATGTATTTGAGTTGTTCTTTATTGAGGAAGTGCTGAGTTTACAGCTCTAGTTGGACAGACTTCCTTCATAGTTCCTTTTAGCGCGGTTCCTCCCTCCCCCATAGGGAGGAACCCCGCTTATAAGGTTGATACAATGAAACAATCCGGAAGTGCCGACTAGAAAATTTCGCGTTTCAGAACCCCTAGAGACCGAAAATAACGGTGGTTAAAATTTGTATATATATATATATATATATATATATATATATATATATATATATATATATATATATGTATATATTTATTTATATATATATATATATATATTTGTCTGTTCGCGGATTTCTGGCTTCCCTGATGGTCCGATTTTGATGAAATTTGGTACAAAAATCTGTCGTCCAATTTGAAAGGTCAAGTTCGTTAACCAGCAAAATCCGCCCACTGGAAGATGGCGTTTGGGGCGAAATTCGCGCAAAAAAAATCGTAACGCTTACGTTTTTGAGTTCATAAGCTTGTAAGTACTCGTTTTATAGGCTTCTTTGGCTAGTAAAACGAATGAAACCATTTTCAAGGCGATAGCTTTAACCGTTTTTGAGAAAATTGGAAAAATACTTTTTGAATACCGTTTTTGGTTTGGGTACTTAGAATCATGGGATTCAGTTGAAACATTTTCTGCATGTTTTAATATCATTAAAACTAATATGTTGAAATTTTGGTTACGTTTGGAGTTAAGGAAGGGTCAGATTAAAATATTTTATTAACAGACATAAAAAGTTTTGGTAACTCTGTATATTTTCCTTAATATCTCGAAAAAGGTTGAGAATCTTGGCAAACGAAAGAATACCATTAGAAAGCTTACTAAATGCTCTACAAAAAAGGTTCTGATGAAAGTTTTGATTAGGCGATGTCAATCGGAGAAATAAGTGCTTAAAACATTAAAGTAATGGATTTTGCTTATTCGAACTGTTCTTTTTGTCTGTTTTTATTCCTTGTTATTTTTTAATTGCTTATATTTGGATAATGTATTTTACAATAAAACGGATTAGGCAAAATAAGAAAAACAATTCATTGTTAGAAACATAGCTTGCCAAGAGAAAAAGATTCGATGACGTCTTTTGAATATTTTCAATTGCCTTTATGCTGTTGGTTTTTTATTTTTTAATTGATTTTATCTGTAGAATTATTACTATAGTAAAAGAACACAGGAATATGTGAAAATTTTTGATATTTTCCAATTCATTGAAACGTATGAAATGAAGTATCGCTAGAAGAGGTTTCTAGGGTCTTGCGGACCCGACCCTAACCCCAGGTATAGCCATAAAACCCTTTGAACAAAGGCCGAGGAAAATATTATCTGTTTCTATTCTATGCTTTTCAAATGAGAATAGGGATATGAACAAGAACCGGGGTCTCCCGTGGTCTAATGGCTAGCGCCTTGGATTCATAAGCGGGAGATGGTGGGTTCGATTCCCAACCTCCGGCAGGAATTTTATCATCCCACGGCTCGCTGGTAAAATTCCTCGCTAAACCCTAGATGTCGGCGCTAATGACCTAGATGTAGATGAGCCTTAAAAAAAAAAAAAAAGAAAAAAAGAAAAAAAAGAACTGGAACCTCGCTAAGATGACGCAGTTCCTGCGAGTCGGACTTTATCTCATTGGTCCCGTTGTTTTTGGAACTGAGTGGAAGGAGTCATAATAATATATATTATTAGCTCATGCTGGAGTGTATTGCTTATTTATACACTATGCTGGCATTCTAGTTAGTTAGGATTTCTATTCTTCCTCTGTTATATGCTTTTTCTTACACTCCTACAAATGCTAATTGTGACTTTTGATTTTGTCTATCGTTATTTTCTACCCTAGAAAATAGTTTATACATTATTAGTAATGCGGGGAGAGTAAATTATGTGGTTCTGAAATAAAGACTGACATTGTTATAGAAACAAAATGTATCAAGATCTGTCTTGCTACAGACCTAGAAGAATTTCCGACTAGATGAATGTTGTTATGACTAGTGAGTTTTTAGTAATAAGTAGGTGGCGGGAAAAATTAATGTTTCAAATTTAGTGTATTTACTCCCTCTCTGAAGAAAGAAAACTTGAAAATGACAACAACCT
Source organism: Gonocerus acuteangulatus (assembly GCA_946811695.1). NCBI lineage: Eukaryota > Metazoa > Arthropoda > Insecta > Hemiptera > Coreidae > Gonocerus > Gonocerus acuteangulatus. Next base: position 65,581,438 of record OX328125.1, read on the forward strand.
GAAGTGATCTGGAGGTTTCTACTAAAAATATATTTTTTCAGAGCCTAGCTGTTCCCAACTATATATATACAGGGTGTCTACCGTTCTGTTGCACCAAACTCAAGGGTTCAATTCTACGACTAATTTGCAATAAAATATGTTCTATAAAATTTTTTGTTTTCTCCGCTAGAAATCCCACTTTTTTGGCTTTGACTTTTTTTCTAGTGGAAATGGAACTGACTTTTTTGACCAACGGAATGGTAGATAGTATATATATATATATATATATATATATATATATATTTATTTATATAGTCGACTCGTTCTTGAATAAGAAGTGGCAATCTCATTTGACATACACAAGGCATACGACACAGTATGGCGAAGAGTAATTATTTCTAAACTCTACGAATGGGGTGTTCGAGGAAATGCGCTTAAATTTATACACGGGTTTATCTCGAACAGAACATTTAGAGTTCGAAATGGAGCATGTATTTCAGATGTCTTTAAACAAGAAATAGGCGTTCCACAGGGGAGTGTATTAAGCACAACACTGTTCCTCATAGCAATGGATTCTGTCAGAGAATTTATTCCTCCCGATGTACAGTACTGTCTATATGTCGACGATCTACTCATATTCTATTCGGCAAAGTTGAAGAATTACAGGATAGAATACAAGAAACAATTCACTCACTCGAACACTGGACGACAAAACTTGGACTTAAATTCTCTACAGACAAGACAAAGTCAATTCTTTTTATGAGAAAACGACGAGACACAAATTATCAACTACACATATACAATACAATAGTCCCTCAAACAAATGTGATTAAATTTCTTGGCTTACACTTTGACAGTCACCTAACATGGGTTCCCCATCTAAAAGAACTTGTCACTAGATGTAAAAAATCATTACATATTTTGAGAGTTCTTGGTAATACGAAATGGGGAGCAAGCAGGAAAGTAATGCTAACCGTCTATCGTAGTTTCACCGGATCTATCCTGGATTATGGATGCGTTGCGTACTCGTCTGCTAAACCCACTACTCTTAACATGCTCAACGTAATACACAACACCGGTATTCGATTATCGCTAGGTGCATTCAGGTCTAGTCCGGTAATGAGTTTACTTGCAGAGGCAGGAGAACCTCCTTTACATATAAGGAGAAACATTCTATTAAAGAGATATTTTTGTAAAATAAAGGCTTTTCCTCCTACTTCATGTGTTAGTGGTATAATACAAAATACGTACTTGGAAGATTATGAACAAAAAAGAAATCATATCCGACCTTTTATTATTAGATGTAAGGAAATTGAAGAAAATTTTGGCTTGGTAATTCCACGTGTAAAAACACACAATCATTCAATAACACCACCATGGGCAATACAAAATTTTAACATAGACATAACACTGACAAAATTCAAGAAGACAAACCCCATGTCAAATTTGCTATACAAACAATACTTTACAAAACTGACTTATGAAAACAAAAACAGCATGTTTCTCTACACTGACGGGTCAATAACAACAAACGGCGTAGGAGCTGCTGCAATCATGGAAGATGAAGTACACAGCCAAAAACTCCCTCCTTGCTTCAGCATTCTTGGAGCGGAACTGCATGCCATTCTCCTCACATTAAATAACGTCCCATCATCACACCTAACACATATAATCATCTGCAGTGACTCTTTGAGCTCGCTGCAATGTTTACAAAACATATACTCCACACATCCTACTTGCACGGAAATAAAAGAACAAATTCATAACTTACGAACTTACGGTAAACATGTAACACTATGGTGGCTACCAGGACACCAAAACTTAGGACTGAGTACAAATGTGGACCGACATGCTAAACTTGTAACGGAAAAAGAAACTAACCAACCTCTTGAGTCATACTACAAAGACGCATCAAGGTACGCTGACCAAACTATCTTAAATAATTGGCAACTAGACTGGACTAACACTAGAGAAAACAAATTAAGGACAGTGAAGTCTACAGTTAAAGATTGGCCTTCGTCATATAGAAAATCACGGTGAGAGGAAGTAGTAGTAGCAAGACTACGCATTGGCCACAGCCTCTGACTCACGAATATCTAATGACAAATACGGACAAACCAAAATGTCGAACATGCAAAACAGACCTCACAATCAAACATTTACTGACTGAGTGCTACTTAAGACGTGATCTAGATATACCATATGACATGACAGAACTCCTTGGAGATGACAGCCACCATATTGACACAATACTGAAACATTTAAAGAACATAAACATCTACGATAAAATATAACACCTGAACGAAAACCAAGCCAAAACTTTCTCACAAAAGCATAGCAAACATATGAAAAGATGAGCTAACAGACCAATTTATGTTGCCCTCTACCGAAACGTATTGAAGAAAATGCACATCGCTACCAAAGCGATGCATAATATATATATATATATATATATATATATATATATATATATATATATATATATATATATATATATATAAAATGGCCTGTTTTAAAAATTAACAGTAGCTTATTGGGTGGCATACTTATTTAATAAACAATGTCTTCTCCAAGTTTTGTTTCTAATGCTAGGCCTTTTACAAGATATTTAAAAACTTAATTAATATGCTTAAACATTAATTTTGTCTAGTTTTTGGTGAATTAGTGTCATTTAAGGGAGTACTCAATTTGTTGTCGTATCTCTTGGTGGAGTCTGTCGTCACTGGCATTGGTGAGAGTAATGTGGGCGAGCGCTTTCGACGTAAACACATCATTCTCATTCTCAAGCCAGTGTTAAGTTACTACTTAACTTACTTTGAGTACTAACAACACTGGCTTGAGAATGATGTGTTTACGTTGAAAGCGCTCGCCCACAGTACTCTAACCAATGAAAGGGCCTTTCTTTCCTGGTTCCCTTAGGAATTATTTGTATAGTAGATATTAGAGGATTTCAGTGAGACTGTCGTTCCATATTTTTCTAAAGGTATCCAGCAGATAGACTGGTGCTAAATATGCGCCATTAAGAAGAACGAAGAAAAATATTTTGAAAAAAAAAGATATCATATCTTTATTTTTAGAAAAATTAACTCGGCAGGCTGGCATTTGACCCCAGAATCTTGTGTTTTTCTCTTGCGTGTGTTTCCAATTGTATTACATGCCTAATAATTATTTGCTTTCTTATCCTTGTTGGTTAGTATATCTGAAAAATAAATATTTATAGATTAAGTCATTGACAGCATACAATGGTACAATACCCTGTGTATTGTACCATTGTTTAAAATATGTAGAATAAAATTCACAAATGAGCCAATGACCCAACACAGTAGAGTATCAACTAAAACAGAAAAAAATAAATAAATAACTTCAATCCTCGTAGGAGTACCTACACTGAACATTAAATGGAAGTAACATTGCCTGGCTTCAGATAAATATGACACTGTGCCTGAAGCTTTGGAAGCATTAGATGAATAATCTTTCTTCTCTATGATATGAAATCAGCACCACAGTGTAAAACAGGCGTTTCTGGGTTTATATCCCAGCGACTTGATTTTAGTGCAGTTCCTCCCTCTCTCCATTGGTAGGAAACCCGCTTATTACTTCATGATGCAAATATTAACCACTGTTATTTTCATGATCATGAAAATAACAGTGGTTAAAATTTGTATGTGAATATAATTGTCTGTTAGTTCTCTCAAAGGCTCAAAAATGGTCTGATTTTGATGAAATTTGGTACAAAATCTTTTGTCTAATTTCAAAGGTCAAGTTCGTTAACTAGCAGAATCCATCCACAGGAACATGGTTTTTACTTGGGTACTTGTTTTATAGGTTCTCTAACATAGAAAAACGAATGATACCATTATTTTTGGGATATTTATAATCGTTTATGAGAAAAGTTGATCCCAATTAATTTTCAGTTGGGGTATTCAGAAATGATTCAGTTGAAACTTGTTCCAGGCTTTCGAAACTCATCGAAAACTAATCTAAATTTTGGTTGCGTTTGGAGTAAAGGAAGTATTGGAAGAAAAAAATGTCATTAACAGACATGAGAAGTCTTGGTTCCTTCGTATATTTTCTTAAATATCTTGAAAACGGCTGGGAAACCGTGGTAATTGGAAGGTAACCATTCGAAAGCTTACTAAAATCTCTACAAAAAAGATCTGAAGTGATTTTCTATGAGGCAATATCAATCGGAGAAACAAGTGCTTAAAACTTTAAAAGTGTTTTGTTCTTTTGAACATGTTTTTGTCTCTATTTATCTCACTTTTTAATTTATTTTTTTTTAAATTGCATTTAACTGTAAAATGAGCGTTTATAAACAATTTAAATGAGTATTTTAGTAAACCAAGGTAAGAAAATTAGAAATATATTGGTAATAGTGTTTTCATTGAGAGAGGATGGAGTAAGTTCAGCTTAGTATACTGTCAATTTCCTGTTGTGGCTCATGTAATCATCCTTCTCTTTGAGATTTCATTTCATATTTTTCACAAAAAATCAAAACCTACCGATAACTTACGTCTATTCTTTACTAATGACACTAGGAATTTGAACAGAAATTTGTTAAGATGACGTAGCTCCTGTGTGTCGGATTTTTTAAAAAAAGTAAGGCTATGAAATTATAGTCACTGACTGTGTATTCCAACCTTAGTATTATACAGTGGTAAAATATATTACCTCTGTATAATACAGTGGTAAAATAATATACTTCTCTTCAAAATACTCTGTTACTGGTTTTGGTGAATCGCTAACTTTAGGTCAGTAACCTAATGGGCTCTTATTTCCCTGGTAAAAATAAAAAATGGATTTGATTATTCCACCCAAGGAGTTATTTCAGCTGTAAGTGGTTACTTAAAATCAAATCTTTTGGTTATTGAACTTGGCGAACAAAATGTATATTCTTCATTTGAAAGCTACTATTTTTCTAACTGTTATATTTATTGGATATTGTATGGTTATGTTTCAGAGTTGGGACTTGTATGGATGGGAGAGATGCTTCTCCACAATGACCATGGGCTCATGATAAATTCAAGCATCGACCCACATAGAAATGCATTCTTCACCGAGGCTCAGCAAACAATAGACGATATGCGACAAACAACACCTATGGTATTTTAGAGTTTCATTCCTTTATAGTTTTGATGCGAGAATTTCTTTTTTTAAATCCTCAATAATGCACTAATTGTAAAATTTGAATCTAGAATAAGCCCTTTAAGAACTTTTAAATTCTCTAAGTGTCTTCGCAGTGGTCCAGTGGCTTGGACACTGACAGGTGATCCTGGAGGTGCCAGTTCTGAAGTGAGTTGACCTCTTTCAGTGATGTCAAAACTCATTGAAATAAATTCCTACTTTATTATTTATCTTTTATAAATTGGAGGTGAAAATAGACTTAGCAGTCAAAGTTTTAAAATAAAACTCATCATTAAAACTCTATTATTATTTCTTTTAACTAAAAAAAAAAAAAAATCCTACAATATTTTTTCATTGAGACATTCAATTGAAGCAGCTAACTTCTTTCCGAACTTGTCTCAAATTCTAGATTCGTTCATTCCTAACCGATGTTATCTGAGCCTCATCTCAAGAATTTATCTACCTTGATTTTAATGAAGACTATTTTAATGTTTTTTTGCAACCCCATGTAAGTGGTGTTAATGGCTTTGAAAGCACGTTTAAAAAAAAAAAAAAAAAAAAAATCAATTAAAGAACATTGATTGATTGAGTTCCTGTGATCATATTTGTTAAATTTCTATTACTTTTGTCTAATTTGGATATTCCTTTATCTGGTTGATTTTAGTTGATCAACCAGAAGATTGATTGACTAAGCATATTTTTTTGTTGTGGAAAATAACAGATATCGAAGTAAATTTAACCATATAGGCCCTTAGTAGTCCCTGGTAAAAAAAAAATAGTGTTCATTTAATGACAGAAAAAATCATGAAAAGTTTTGAAAAATATTCTTTAGAGAAGAAAGAAATCCACATAAACTCTTTGCCGGGATATGGCGCAAAATAGCAAAACAAAAAAAAAAAACATTCAATTTTGGGAAGTCTTGTTACAACTAAACTATCTTTTGGTGGCCTTGCTGACCACCAGGTGCACACTATAAGTGTTCACATCTCCACTTAGGTGTAATGTCTGAAGACGTGTCACGATTCAGAAAATCATCATAGTCGATAGGCTTTAGAGCTTGTAACAACTGCAAACAATGAAGACGTAATTTTAAGCATCTCCTTAAAATTCTCCATATAGGCTTGAATTGTTAGTTACATGTTTTCTTGAAGTTAAGTCTTTCAAGTCTTTCTCACTTGTTCAATAAGTTCTTCAGCCATTCTTCTCTTTGCTTATACATAGACAACTGATGCATTCAAACTGATGATACCTTCTACAGATATTATTATCACTTGGATGATTTAAATGGTACTCAATACGGAACACACTAAAGATTCTGTAATTATAAATCAGTCTTAGCATACTTTAAGTGGAAAAAAATATGTTTTTCATTAGAAACCATTTTTGCTATCAGCTCTTTATAATAAAATGTATAAAAAATAGCGAGCACGCCAATTTTATTGTCTTGTTTTGCCACATAATTAAAACCATATGGTCTAAGATCCCGATACACCCCGACCTTCATCGAGCTGATTAATGGATGAAAATTATTTTATATCAAATTAATTATGCCAATAAAGATACTGCAAATGGGTTGCCTAAAAAAATTCAGTCCAGAATATGATTAATTTACAATTTAATTTTTTTTTTTTTTTTTTTTCAAAATTTCATCGGGTTGATTAATAGACAAATTCCATGCCAATCAAAAGTATGAACCCTATAGAATATGCAAATGATAGGTTGCCTATTTTTTTTCCAGTCGCAACCATGGGTTGTCGGGTGTAAACAGGTAACTCGAAATGAGTAACTTGCATCGGTCTGATTAATGAATTAAAGTTAGGTTAAAATAAAGATCATTTCATTACGAACACGGTGGTATAGGGGTCTGCGAAAAATCAGTCCTGAATTCCGGTTGTCGAGCTTTAAAGAGTGAAATATTGCTGCGAGGGAATAGTCATATATATATATATATATATATATATATATATATATATATATATATATATATATAGGGTGTCATAACTTTAGGGGTTTATTCTGCACTTCATTTGTAGTTCATTGGCACAAAAATGAGCTTTCTATCTGAAAATGTAGTAGAGCTGCACAAGCGTTTGTGTATTTTAAAAACTACTGTTTTTTTTTTTTTTTTTTTTTTTAAGAAAAACTGTGTTTTTGGGATTTTTGATCAATGTATCGTAAATAACGACGACATTTTTAGAATCTACATTAAATTTCGTGGTGACGTAATGGCTGAAGATTGAAATTGAACTTTTTCTTAAACTATGAGATACCATTTTGAAGCTTATTAAATAATGCAACTTTTGAGGCGGATGCAAACCTCTAAGTCTAATAATAGCAGATTAAAAAAATATTGAATAATTTAATAAAACACTAATATTAAACATTCTCATCTATATGGCTTTTAATATAGCTCTTAATTTACATGGTAATATTTCAATAACGGGTGTTTCTTATTGGAAATTTAATGTAGATTCTAAAAATTTACGATACATTTATCAAAAATCCCGAAAACACAGTTTTTCTTAAAAAAAAAAAACAGTAGTTTTTAAAATACACAAACGCTTGTGTAGCTCTACTACATTTTCAGATAGAACGCTCATTTTTGTGCCAATGAACTACAAATGAAGTGCAGAATAAACCCCTAAAGTTATGACACCTCAATGCGGGCACCCTATATATATATATATATATATATATATATATATATATATATATATATATATATATATATATGACTATTACCTCGCTGTCGCACGTATTCCCTCGCAGCAATATTTCACTCTTTAAAGCTCGACAACCGGAATTCAGGACTGATTTTTCGCAGACCCCTATACCACCGTGTTCGTAATGAAATGATCTTTATTTTAACCTAACTTTAATTCATTAATCAGACCGATGCAAGTTACTCATTTCGAGTTACCTGTTTACACCCGACAACCCATGGTTGCGACTGGAAAAAAATAGGCAACCTATCATTTGCATATTCTATAGGCTTCATACTTTTGATTGGCATGGAATTTGTCTATTAATCAACCCAATGAAATTTTGAAAAAAAAAAATTAAATTGTAAATTAATCATATTCTGGACTGAATTTTTTTAGGCAACCCATTTGCAGTATCTTTATTGACATAACTAATTTGATATAAAATCATTTTCATCCATTAATCAGCTCGATGAAGGTCGGGGTGTATCGGGATCTTAGACCAATACAATGTTCAATTTATTAACATTCCTGGAGGCCCGGTGGTCATGAGTGCTAAGGCATAAGTACTCCGTACCTAAGGTCGTGGGTTTCATTCCCACTAGAAGTGATGTCTTTTCCTTAGAAAAAAGAAAAGGCATGAGCCCTATCCTGTCTAGAAAAGGGTGGTAATTTATAGATAACACGTCGTAAAATTTGTTGTCAATAATAAATGGACGTTAATATTTAAATAAATTAACATTCCTAATACTTGTCATTCACTTGTTTTGTAAAAAAAAAACAAAAACTGATTTTTAATGTTAATGGATAAATATTAAATTAATTCTTCAATTTGTCTCATCTATTCCAAAAACAAGATCCTTTAAGACATCACTGGGAATTACTTGAACTCGTTTGTTTAAGAAAACTAAATTGCCAAAACGTTGTTACCTCTAATTTGCATATTTATGGCTGATCAAGATTAAACCCACTTAGCTTTTTGGGTTTAATCATGATCAAGTAGTATTTCTAGGTTTAATCTTTTTTTCTCATGTAGTTTTATTAGTGTTTTTTTTTATTTGTAAGATTTGCCACTCCACCTCAGGAGCTAAAAATTATACGAAATAGTTTCACATTTTGAAGGAATTGACTAATAAACCATAGTTTTTCTATAGAATCTACCTTGACATTTGTCTCTCATTACTTGTTGTTTTTAACCTGGTTCCTTTATTTATTTATTTTTCTTATTGTATAGTATGTTCAAGATATGAATGGCTTCATGATGTTAGATGACTTGGATGATCGATACTTTGAAGAAGAAGATAGAGAACCAACTAAAATAGACGACGGTCAGCCAAATTTCATTACTGGATTAACTGGGCAAATTCCTCCCTCGGAAGTTTCTCCAGCCAATAAGAAAATCAGACCCATTAAGAGACCAGGCTTGAAGTTGCAGACCCCTATTGCTTATCAAAGAGATACTGATCCCAATGTAATTCCCATAATGAAAGATGGAATGGGTAAATGCATTTCGTATTTATTTTTCTCTACTATTTTTTTTTTTAATTGCCTGCGACTGAATATTTCATTAATGTATCATCGTAGATCATCTTTCCTATTACTTCTATTAATTTTTTCCCCCAAATTTTTAATAGCATTATTAACCCAATTTGGAGCCAAAAAATGATGTATATCTACTGTTTAATATGTTCATAGTCATGTAAGTAATAAATAAATAAAGGACACCTTCCACATTTACAAGTTCTTAAGAACAGTTAAGTATAACTGAAACTACTAAAGTCTGGTGATTTTTATAGCTGTCACATTAAAATAGATGAATGCATTTAGTCATATTATATTTAACAACAAATATCATTAAGAGCTCCCTCAATAACTGTTTCATTTACTCAATATTAGTCTGTTCCTCCCTTCTTGTGAATTTGGATAAATATTAAATTTAACTTTGCATTTATTATTGCAGAGACGAGGGGGGAAGCAACCATGTTTTGATACCTTCAATTATGGTATAACTTGATCTTCTGACAACTTTATAAACTACACAATAAAATAATTATCTATATAAATCCTTTTCTTGATAGAATTATTTGTTTTAATAGTTAAGTTTATTTGGCGAATCCTTCAATATCAATACCCATAAAAAATTCAAATTTAAAACAATAAATTCTTTGCAAGCAAGATTAAATTTACTCGTTTTGTATAAATAATAATGTATGTAATGTACACAATGTTGAAGGATGAACCATCAATTTCAATGTATTTTCTTTTTTGTTCATAGCAAAGGGTAAATTATGTCTTGATAATTATTATTTTACTTTATTTTTGTATTAATAACTATTTTAACACCTTATCAGATGTATGTAACAATGGTTTGTGCCTTTCTGTGGCACCTCTTCAGGGGGACTCCTATAAACAAACACACATTTCTGTAAATCCCAAAGTCTCACAGTTTTTTTTAATAAGATAATTGGATCATGTTAATCAGAAAGGAACCAAGCGACAGTATCAATGTCGCTGTTAGAAAATTTCCCTTTAAGTTGCAATATCTCAGGGATTGTTTATATTAATATTTTTCGAGTATTTTGTCGTCAAACTATACAATATTCTACCAACTATTTGCATGGTGTTTCTATTTAGAATAACATTTCTGACAACTAAATAGCTGAAAGTAAATAACACTTAATGTTTTCATAATAAGGCACTTGGTTCCTTTCTGATTGACATGATCCAATTAATATATTAACACGTTAAGTGCGGCTGCTGTTTAGCCATACTTAGAATTAGGTAGAACTGAAGTTTAGCGCCCTCAAAACCGATTACTTTCAAATTTTGTACAATAACGTATTTTGATGCACTAAACATGAATCTGTTAAAAAAAAAAGTTCGCATTCAACTAGGAAAGAAGTTATTAAGCACTAAATTTCGCTGTTATGGGGGTTATGAGAGCTAATGTAAACAACTAAATTTGTCAACATGCGCATGCACGCGTATGGAAAAGTTCGTAATAAAGAAGTTTAATTGTAATTTACCATCAATTATTTAAATTTACCAGCAGTTATTTATTCACAACCATTTTTTATAAATAATGAAACACATTTCTTGTTTTGTTCATGAAAAGTATTATATAACAGAAATCCCTAAATAATTAGCTAATGCCTTTATAATTATTAGTTCGTTCTAATTTGCGCCTGCTGAACTTTAATTGTCAACATACTCTTATTTTATTAAAAAAAAATAGCAATTAAGTTGCACGAATTTATTATTCTCTTCAAACGTGCTCATAAATATGAAGAGCGCTTAAAGGAATTTTTCTGTGCGATTGGGGATTTGTGTCCACCGAATATCTCGTCTCAAGAAGAAGAAGAAGAAAGCTAAGAAGGATGTCTAGGAAGATAAGAAGAATGTCTAGGACGACTTTTAGGCATACATGCTATGCCTTTCCTCTCGCTACGCTCGCTCAAGAAGATATCAAAACCCAGGGGTGAGGATGCCCTTAAAATTGACAATATTCTTGAATAAATGGTTTATGAACATTTCAAATGAGAGTTCTCTGTTTCCCAAAGTTACATATCTGCTCATGCGCGTGTTTACAAATACGCTGTTTACGCCTACTTTTATAACCTTCCTAACAGTGAACGTTAGTGCTTAATAACTTCTTTCCTAGTTGAAAGCAAACTTTTTTTTTAGCGGTTTCGTATTTAGTGCATCAAAATAAGTTATTGTACAAAATTTGAAAGAAATCGGTTTTGAGGACGCTAAACTTCAGTTCTACCTAATTCTAAGTATGGCTAAACAGCAGCCGCACTTAACGTGTTAATATATTAATTGGATCATGTCAATCAGAAAGGAACCAAGTGCCTTATTATGAAAACATTAAGTGTTGTACCTAAAGTTACATGCGGTGCATGCCCCCGGGGGCATGCACCGCAGTTAACGTGTTAAATTATTTTATAAAATAATAAAAAGTCACATCTTCTGAACCTTGAAAACAGAACAATCCTCATTTCTACAAGTGACAAGTATTACTTTCTCATATCGTTTTAATCATTTTCTCTTCTTTTTAATGCAATAAGAACCAGAATGTTTAGTATATTAGTTTTGAGATTTTGTTACCAGTAATAGCTTAGCTAAGACAAAAATCGATGATGAAAACTAATATTTTCAGTATTTCAATAATTTTTAAAATAAACAGAGAAAGTCGAGTAATTAGTGTCCAGTATATTTCTGCTTAATTTTTTCAAAGCAAAAACAACCGATATATTCTTATTGGAGCAAACCTCAAAATATTTTCAATTTTTATCATAACTACATTGAAGAGCACTAAATAATTGTTGAGTACATATCGTCGATACAAGTGCAAAGTATCGAATGTGAAAATCACCACTTTCTAGAGTGAAAAAAACTTTTATTCATTACTTTGCTTCTGGACAATCTAATAGTCAGCGAATTCAATCTGTCGATAGTGGTTACTTTCCCCATTCACTGAGTGAACTTAGATTCCAGAGTTTTCCATACATCAGTCCAACAGCAATCAGTATAGATTGAAAATGAAAAATGTGTTGTTTTTTTTACATTCAATACTTTGCATTTGTATCACGATATTAACTCTTTTGCTTGACAATTATGTTTTAAGGGTGAAATTGCAATAAGAAAAAATGAATTATTTAATGGTCTCAATTTTAAAACTTAGAATATTGACATTGGTTGTTCTTTTTCCAAGGTAAAGATTTATCATATTGTAAAACTTATATAGAACATTTTTTAAGTTACTTTTTTAATAAATGATTTAATACTTGATTTTATGAATTCTTTTCTAGCTATTTGTGAAAAATGTGGTGCTATTGGAGTAAAACATGCATTCTACACCAAAGAAAGAAGGTTTTGCAGTCTTGCATGCTCACGAGGTTATTCAGAAGGTCCACCAGCTCCACATGATGACAGTAGTGATGCTGATGACATGGATAAAACATCTTTGAATCCAGTGGTAATTTTTCCCCCCTTTTTTTTAAGTTTCTTTTTAAATCACAAAATTTATAGATTTATTATTATTAGCATAAGTATGCTTTAGCGATGACTATACTGAAAAAAAAAGTGTCTACTGGCGTTCACGCAAGGTGGCCACGAAAAAGAAGACTGGACCTAAAGCATATTAATGTTCCTGAATTTGAGCAGAAGGCTCTAAACGAAATTATTATTTAAAACAAATCTGTAATATTCAACTAATTTTTATTAATGTAAAAAAACTAAAAGAAAAGATAGGAAAAAATATCTTGAGATTTTAGGCTTATTCAGTTCTCTGAAATAATAATCTGTTTAGAGACTGTTTCAAGATTTGCTAAAGCAATCTTAAATAGTTGGAAATATTTAGAACTTTTTGGATCCAGAAAAACATGCATGAAAGACACAGAAATTTAAATAAAATGTTTTTTTTTTTTTTTTTTTTTTCAATAATACCTATATCCTAAATAATTTTATTTATTACCAGTTCATTTATGAAGGAGGAAAAAACCAGTTCATACGTAATGTTAACAGGTTTTTTGTTAGAAGATTTACACACAATATTGATAGAACTTGTGTGCATGTGTTGGTTTATGAGACGGTTGACGATTGGAATAAGTTATTGTTGCCCTACCATACAATAGTGCTTCATGAAGGGCAGAAAGGTAAAAAAAAATCTCAGGAATTTCAAATTCCCACAAATTCCTTAACTTTAAAATAACAGTTCAATTCGATTTCTTGGGAAATTCCAAATTTTTCATTAATCCCTTGAACTTTGAATTAAAAAATTTCCAACGCATATAATATTTATAATTTGTTTATATTATTAACATGTGAAATCCATTATATACTTGTAATTAATGATTAGTTTCAGCAAATGGAAGTGGATCCAGCAGTGAAGGTGAAGATCCACGCATCTTTACCACCCATCCCTCCTCCGATAACTCTACCTGAAGAGGAACATCCTTTCCCGCCTGACAAGAGGACTCTAGCCTATCTGAATGGAACTTACGAATGGACAGAAATGCTCAATGAACCTGGATTTGCAGCGGCTTCTGTTTCTTCTTTTAGCCATGTATAAATGATTTTTTATTTTCCCCAAATTATTTTATTAAATCTACTTCCACACATATTATTTCATAAAGGTTATACATATCAGTTTAGAAGTATAACTGTGAAGACTTCTACTTAGCTAACTGTTCATTAGGTTTTTGTATAATATTATTTCCTTTAGGATCTTGTGTTCCATGATAGATCATTAAGAAGTGAAGTTTGATTGATTTATTGCTGTTTGTTATTGGAAAATATCATCCAACTAATGGACATTTTCAAACATTCTTATAAGAACTAAATTGAAATTGTTCAGTTATTAATTGTGATATTTATGTTTTTAATTATCTCATTAACTTATATTTATTTTCACTAGGCTCCCATGGCCAATAACTGGGATAATATAACAGTTGGTATGAAAGTGGAAGTCGAGAACACGGATTGTGATAATTATTCTGAAGATGTTCCTGATTCTTTTTGGGTTGCCACTGTTATGAGAATCGCTGGTGAGTATATCATTTCTGCTTTGTAGTTCTTTTAAGATGGCACATACTGCTTCTTTTATAAACCATGACTGACTTAATTTCATATCTTATTTCTAAGAAAAATGAACTCCTCAGGCTGACCTTATAAAACATTCTTTAAAACAATATTCATTTTTTGAATGTCATCCTCTTAGCTTTGAAAAACATCCTGTCAACGCACCAAACACATGCAAACATTTGTTGTGACTTGGGTTTACTGCATCATGTATAAAACATGAATGCAGCCTACCCCATATGTTCTGTAATACAGGACAGAGTACACGACTTACAAACGAGTTAAAAACACGTAACACTCTGTGGTGGCTGAAAGGACACAAAAATCTTGGAAAAAATGACAGCCACACCAGACATATAACACAAAAACAAACATACACACTGATTAAACGGTTTTGCATGAACAGTTTTAGATATTTTTGTAAAAATATCAACATGGAAAGAACTCGCATAACAGAAAATAAATTAAGATATATTAAACCTTTTATTCATAAGTGTGGATTATCCAACAGGAACAATTGTTGAAAACAAATAGTCCTTTAGATAACTCGTGTTGTTACCTGATGTCAAAAACCGACAAACCAACCTAACATGCACAACAGTGATCTTACCGTAAAGCATATCTTAACTCTTAGCGGTCCTTTGCCAAGCTGGGAACGGCATAAGTTGTGAATTTAGTCTTGTCGATTTATCTTGTCCTACTGATCCTCTCCCGAGCATATTGAATGCCAGAGGTCCATTGCCGGTCCACTACCGGCATTG
This sequence comes from Gonocerus acuteangulatus, assembly GCA_946811695.1. Lineage (NCBI taxonomy): Eukaryota > Metazoa > Arthropoda > Insecta > Hemiptera > Coreidae > Gonocerus > Gonocerus acuteangulatus. Next base: position 65,596,589 of record OX328125.1, read on the forward strand.
AATTCCTGGCACACTAGTCCTTTGCCTTGAGCTTCTAGGTATATCTTTAATATGGCCTGCCATTCTAGAAGTTCAGCTGTTTATTGTGATTCCAAAGAGGAAGGAATCATGTCGGAAAGAGATAGGCGCTATGTGAATCACAGATTCTATTAGTGGCCTCTAGTTATTTATGATAGTCTTCACAACAATTTCGTCTGTAATTTTGTCCTCAACTTTCCGATTATTCTGCCTTTTTATTGTGCAGATATTAACTAGTGTATTTTGAAATGGAGGCCGAAGATATTTTAAAAATGTTGCGAGAATTACATTTCTTTACATTGGGAAATATTTTGAGAAGTATCAATCCTTCAAAAAGTATAGATAACTATCGACATATTTATCCGAATAGTTGTACAAATTAATTTGTCTTCTTAACAAAAATACTTTCTTATATTTTGTTATTTTTATGACAACTAAAACAAAATGTGCGATCCCGTAGAATAATACACGGACCTTCAGGGCGTGAGATAAACAAAAGGCACTGACTAATGGCGGAGGCTGTTTATGCCAGTCCCTGCTTGGCATAGGGCTGTATGGATAGTTCAAGAAATAAAGAGTGAGACCGCTAAGGATTAACTGACTGACAATTGAAGGGATCAGTGCCAAAGGTGACTAACTGACAGTTAGAAATAACTGAGAAAATCAGAGTTAAGGTTAGGAAGTATCTAAAAAAATTGTTTGTACCTGTGAAATGGGTTTTAAGGTTTTCGAGCTTGAGGGATTTTACTTTAAACACCTATCAGTAAGGATATACTTTTGAATGTTTTCAAAATATTTTATTCTTATGCCCTTATGCCTCTGATTTATCTATCAGAAATGATATCAATATTAAATGATTTTTTTTTAGTTAATTATAATATGTTAATAATATATTTGATCACTTGAAAATATTGTTATTAGGTTACAAAGCCCTCCTAAGGTATGAAGGTTTTGGACAAAATGAAAGCAAAGATTTTTGGGTCAACCTTTGCTCTTCTGTTGTGCATCCCGTTGGATGGTGTGCAAACCGAGGGAAACCACTTATACCTCCTAAGAGTAAGTCGCTTTTGTTTTTAAAAATATTTACAATCAATTGTTTGTCATAAAATTAAAATCTTCTCTTCAACTTTCAGCAATCGAAGATAAATATAAAGACTGGAAACATTTCCTAGTGAAAAGACTTACTGGTGCTCGTACTTTACCATCTAATTTTTATTCTAAAGTCCATGAAAGTTTGAAATCTCGTTTTCGGTATGTTTGTCTCATTGTTCATTAGGTTTGTTTTACTTACATTAACATTTGCATGAGTAAACTTGATTTATAAAGTTACTATGGTCACTATTTCTATTCTTAACTTCCATAATATTGCAATTTGGTTATTGCCAATATTCTACTGTCACTCACCCTTATACTTGTCAATCTAAAGAAAATACTTTATGTTTCAGATGTGATTTAAATTTAGAGGTTGTCGATAAAAATAGAATATCTCAAGTTAAAGTGGCTACTATTAAAAATATTGTTGGGAAAAGGTTGCATGTTAAATATTACGATGCTGAACTAGGAGATAATGGTAAATATTTTTTTCCTCTGATATAATTTAAATAATTAAATATAAACACTTACCCTGGATATTATTTAGTTGCTGTGGATATTATTTCTATAATAACTTAGTTACATATTGAACTAATTCTATTGGATTTCAGTGATTCAATGTGTATTTTCTCAAAAAATAATTATTTCTCTTATCTTAATCCATGCTCCTTCATGAATTTTCGAATCTTTTTGCCTATCCTTAAATCTCATCAGTATAAATATGCAACAGGTTTTTGGGCACACGAAGACTCACCTCTAATTCACCCCGTGGGATGGGCAAGGAGAGTAGGACAGACTCTGGCTGCTCCACCTGCTTATGTAGACCGCTGCTTGAAGGGCCTCAGGGATAAAGACGATGCTACAGAAGATCTATTTCCACTTGCTCATTCACTTCCCTATCACACTGGTTTTCGACATGGAATGAAATTAGAAGCTGTTGACCCTCTAAACCTTTCAACAATTTGTGTAGCAACAATTATGAAGGTTAGTTGAATACTGGAATAAAATAGAAAATTAGATATATATATCGAGGTGCATTAAACAACATTTTGAACTTTCAACAAGAAATTAAAAAGTTCTAATACTAGAAGTAAGGTGTCTTTCTTGAATTTTACACTTCTTAAACCAAATTCATGCAATGAAGCATGATACATATGAGAACTCTCATTTGTCCTTGAAAACCAACAGAAAAAGATAATATCTGGTATATAGGATTGGAAGCTTGCTACAGTATAAAATAGAATTTTCATTAATACTGATACATGTTGAATTATTTGCAACTTCAAAAATTCACAACCAACCACTATACATCAACATGGATCAGTTTCAATTAAAAACTGACATATTTGGGTTTATTTTCTCTTTATTCTTGTAATACTTAACCAAAAACATATCGTGACAGAAAGAGAAGCAAGCTACCTCCTAAATTACCACTGAAAACTAACACTGACAGAAAAAAATTGCCCATGTTGCATGTTTTTTTTTTTTTTTTTTTAATTTTGGCATTAGGCTCGAAGAAAAGACGAAAGAGGTTCAAGGGGGCAAGGCTCTCACAGCAGATGAAGGGGCGATGACTCTTCGAAACCTGAAGGACTGAGTTTTTATATAAAATTTACAACAGTTTATTTACTTTTTTAATTTATTAGAAAGGATTGAAGTCTTAATATTTCTTCCTATATTCGTTTCTGAAAATTGCCTACTAGATACCAATTAAGAAAAATAACCATCAATTTAAAAGAGTAGAAGATTCAAAAGTAAAAGTTGAGTATTTTATTCTTCATGGACCTTGATTTAAGGAAATCTTTAATAGAAATTAGAAAAACCTCATTGAACTGTCCAGTAAAAATGTCCTCTTCCTCAGAGCTTTCTTTTCTTTTTTTTTTTTTAATATGGAAGTTCTCTATAACAAAACTCTGAAAATTATTTCTGCTCATTACTAGCAACCCAATGTTTCACTATAAACTCTAAAGTAAGATTGGCTAATGTGGTCGGCTTGAAAGTTGTTTTAACTAAACAAATTATTTTATTGTTTTCCCTCTTATCGTGAGGAAAGATATTTCATAATTTCTCTATGACATCAGCTATTAATAGCTATAGTTTTTTTGTTTAATTCTAAAGAATCTCTCCATTACTGTTTAATGGGCTGATTATTTCGATTGTTTTATTAGGTTCTAAACGAGGGATACTTGATGATACGAATAGACACGTATGATGAAGACTGCTCCTCCCCAGGATCCGACTGGTTCTGCTACCATTCCTCGTCTGCCTGTATTCTTCCTCCAGGATTTTCAGCCCTCAATGGAATAAGCCTTACTCCTCCAAAGGGGTACAGTCCTGCTACTTTCAGTTGGTCTGACTATCTTGCCGAAACTGGATCACAACCAGCACCTGCTGAACTTTTCGATATTGTTAGTTTCAATAATTCACATTATATTTGAGGAATGTATATAAATATATTATTTAAATATTAATATATGTGAGCACCCCTTCTGAGGTTTGTTTTTAGTAGTGCACATAAAATAAGCTTCACCCAGGACCATGTGGTTCATCAGGCTTCCTGGATATTTTTTTTTAATAATTTTCTAATGCCACAGATTTGTTGGCAATAACTAGAATTTTCATTTATAAATTAGATTTAAATAAAAACTAATCGGCATGCTTGCGTATTTGCCATCCTCTGAAAAGCCTTGGTGTTCTTTGGTTAACAATAATTTAAACTAGAACATAATCCTTGTATCTCATGCACCAAAAATATACATGAAAGTATTTAACATAGTTTAGTGAAAAATTAAACTTTACTATGAGTAAAATGATTATTTAGATAAAAGAGGGGCCATGCTGAAGGGTGTATGATTATCATGGTTAAAATAAAGTGCGATTAATATAAAAATTTACTTTATACCAAAACTTTGAACACATTTTTTTTTTTTTTAAGGAAGCACCAGAGCATGGGTTCACAGTGGGCCAACGCCTAGAAGCTGCTGATTTAATGGATCCAAGGCTTGTTTGTGTTGCAACTGTTGCTCAAATTGTAGGGCGACTTATCAAGGTATAGTCACGTTTCTTTTCTTTTCTTTTTTTTTTTCTTTAATACTGAAATATGGTTTGAAGCTCTCAAGAATTTTATCTCAATATCCCACTGACTAGAGTTGACTCCAACCTCATCTTTTTCAAAAATACTTTCCCATTTTCTTTCTCTACCAACCTCTAAAAGCATGTGTCCTCCTTACAAATAAGTTCTTTCTTACTAATCATCAACCCGTTTCCCTAATAATCAATTGTTAAAGTTCAATAGTCATCATGTGCATACTCCTGACCATGGGCGTATATAGGAAATAATTTCGGGAGGGGGGGCTGGGACCATTTCTGGGATATGGAATACTAACAATTTAGAACATGGAATAGTTTTAGCCAAGTAAAACGCTATTACACCTAAAATAAAATCTTTTTTATGAATTAAGTAATCTTATTTAATTTATTTTTAAAAGTTTTATGACAAATTTTTACCGATCAACTCAACATTTCGGGGTGGGGTCTGCAGACTCCTCTTATACACGCCCATGCTCCTGACTGATGTTTTAGATCTTTTCTTATTAAGCCACATAATCTTCCTTTATATATCCCTACCTTCCCATATTCTTTCTACAAAACATATTCAGTCATGTATTTTTTCAATCCAACCTTTATTCCTCCTAAATATCCTTTTGTCTATACGAGGAGAAAATCTCTCATATTGTCAGCCTGATGATAAAATCCTTGAAAAATTAATTGTTTAGGCAAATTAATAGCAATAAGTCCTAATTAATGTATGTTCTTAGTTTATCAAATACTTCCTCACTGTTTTCCTGGCGCTTGGTTATAAAAATTTGATTCTACACCCCCAGGCATGGCGGTAAGCCCATACTAAATTAACCCCCCCCCAGAAATGTTTGTCTAGAGCCACCTATGAAACTCAATCAGAAAAAATGGTGCTCGAAGTGTTGCTTTCTGCCCACGGAAGCCGCTATATTAGGAGTATCTATTTTAAGCAGTCCAAATCACTCCATATATATCTTTTATTTGGAGATTTGGACAGTTCCTTTGAGTCGAACTTTTTTTCATTTATTTCTTGTCTTTAAAGAATTACCTATTCATTTATGATTAGGATACAACTGTTTATAAAATAAATTTTCAACTTATTTTTTTTATTTTTCGGAAAACATAAGTTTTCGTTAATATTTTTTAGGCACTAAGTGCTAAAGTTATGCCTTTAACCTGTTTACTGGTTATGACAAAATATTTTGTAATATATGATCTACTACTGCAATGGGCATGCCATTTTTTTCATGGAATTTCATGTAATATTTTGCATTAAGTTTTATATAGTTTTTATCTATTTCATCCAAACTCAGTTACATGTGAGCGGTTAACAGGTTAATAGCTATTTTACTCTTAGTAGTAAAGTACCTGAAGTATACATATTATTATTATTTTTTTATTTATTATTATTAACATTTTTTTTTTAATTTGTTTATTTTTATTTGACATCACCAATATGTTGATTATTATCTAGGTTCACTTTGATGGTTGGGAGGAAGAATACGATCAGTGGCTGGACTGTCAGTCGCCAGATATGTATCCTGTTGGGTGGTGCCAACTAGTATCACATAAGCTTGAAGCTCCTCATGTGCCTCCATCAAAACCAAGCCCCCAGTCCAGTAAGTTTTAAAACCACAAAAATGTAATGAATTCATCAATATGTGCATTATTGTAAATAACGTCTTATATAAAGTCCTTGTTAGTTTTTCTTTAATATTTAATAAAAAGGTTATCTTGCCCTAAAAATAATTATTTTTTTGTTTATCCCATGACTCTGAGCTTATTAAATGGAAACTGGCTGTGTATTTGTTTAGGTTTTTTTATTATTATCATTTGTATTGAGACTTTTGAGGAAAAAATATATATAAAAAAAAACTTGGACCTTCAGGGCTCACGAGAGACTCAGCCTCTTGTCCTTGCCGAGGGGCCGAGCTCTCCTGGACCCTCCTGTTCCTTTCTGCTTTGAGCCTACTGCAGCTAAAATAGAAAGAAAAAAAAAAAAAAAAAAAAAAAAAAAAAACTTTTTTCCATGTTTCTGTTTGCACTTTTCAGTTTACTCATTATTTGACATGGATATGTATTATGGCTGGAGGTCAATAAAATTTTGTGCAATGTTTAATGCAAAAATACAATGGAAATACTCTCACTGGTCACTTTCTTCTCACTTTCCCCTTATTTGAGTAAAAAGTAATCTGAGCATTTTCGCTCCGCTCTGCCTAACGTTTCCGTGCAGTTATGACTGTCTTTAGCAAGTATGCTCCTCGCTAAAATCATGCATTATGCATTACTTACTAAAAATAATATGTATTTATTAGGATTATATAGGCCTCAACCACTGGCATTGAAGAGGTAAAATGTCCAGCTAGGGAGAATTACCTACTTTTCTTCATCCATGTACTGTTTTCTGCAAAACATGGGGGATTATAATTTTATCGTTCTCAGTAGACAAAATTCTATAAGAAGTAACCAAAACTCCTATGCAGCTTTTTTGGTTATGGGCCTTTGCAAATTAAAATCTTATCAGTTTAGCAATTTGCCTATTATTTCTAAAGAATACAGTTTTGTTGTTTTAATGTTTAGGTTAAAATTAATTTGTAAAATATTATGCTTAATGTAAAATAGTTTAGCAATATTAATATATTTGGTTATATTTTTTACTTAGAAAATAAGTCTGATGGGAGAGCAGGTAAAAGGGGACGAAAGCCAAGAAGAGGTTACCATAGAAAGAATGTTACGAAGAATAATGAAGAAAAGACATCTGCACCCACCGAAAGCATTGTCCCTACAACTCCAGCTCCTCTCGCTAAGGAAGCGGTTACGAGTAACACTCCTGTCGCTGCTCCTATCTCAAACACTTTAAATAGCCAACCCACCAGGCCGAGCGGTAAGTTATCTTCTGTATTTTTCTCATTGTTTTAAATTGTTAACCAAAACTTATTTAAATGGATTCTATGATGCACACAATCAAATGGGTAAATGAAACTTCCCATTGGCTAAGTATAAGTGATTCAGGAGGAAAAATTGAGTTAGCATAAAAAACTGATGCAGTGGCCTACATTAAGTAAGAATTGAAGGAATTCTTGATTTAGACTCAGTAAGTCCAGCTGAAAACAAGAGAAAATTGTGCCCTTCAGTCATTTCTAAAAGCAGATTATCATCTTCATTCATAAGTCTAGTATCTAAAGAGTATAAATATCATAGCGTGTATATTAATTTTCTTTTATTATTTTCAATGTATTTAATATTTTATATCTGTGACCATTTCAAATATACTTTCTTTCTTAACACTAAGGCAATTGCTTGTTTAATTTTTTTTTTTTTTTTGGTTGTTTTTTTGTTGTTTTTTTTTTTTAAACTCATACCTAATCCTCAGATATTACATATTCTACAGACGTTTTTGGAAAAGAACGCTCAATTTACAGTATGTACAGAAACATATGTTTACATCACGTATTCAGTTCAGTCTAATTATGAGCAGTGTTGGGCATAATCATAATTACGATTATTATTATAATCACAGGTTTTCAAGATGTGATTGCCATTACGATTATAATCACAGACCCTGGAGATATGATTACAATTACTATAATAATTGAAATTACAAGAGTGATTACAATTACATTTGAAAGCCCCCTTTGAGGTCTTTAAAGCTTAAGAGTTCAATAGCTGTTAATTTAAAAAAATATTTTTAGGAGAAATAATGGCATTCAAGAATTTGTATAATAAGAATCAGTCTTTTGACTTCAGCTATTGGGAAATCTTAGAGGTTTGGATTCGAATTCCTTGTCTTAAGATTTTTTTCTTTTACTAATAATATTTAGAAAGGGTAACAGTGGATAACTCAATTTCAATGGCCTTTGAAGATAATACACCTAACAGAAAATAAAATTTAAAGGAAAAAAGTAATTTGTTTTATCCTTCAAATTGTTTAGCAATTCTAAATGCATTGAGTATTATTTTTTGCAGCAAAGTTTTCTAATCCCTAAATAAGGAAAAGACAAATTAGAGAGTATATCGATTTTTTACAAAAATCGTATTGAGGTTTTCTTAGCCGAATCCCAACTATTCCCTGATTGCTTAGAGTGTATATATATATATATATATATATATATATATATATATATATATATATATATATATATATATATATATCTTTTGCAGACTGCTGTTATTTTTGTAATAATTCCTGATGATTATATTGTTCTTAAATAACTTTTTTTAGAAATTCCAACAGCTATGTTATTTTTGGGAATTGTAATATCCATACATTTTTTTTTTTTTTTACTTTTGAGTTTTTGCTAAAAATATTTTGTATTATTGAATTAAGTGAAATCACTTACTTTGTAGTTCATTTCTAATCTTAATTTTTGTCAGATTTATTAAAAAAAGGTTTATTCATTGAGATAATCTCACATTTCAATAACGTTTACAGGAGAGATGGTAGACAATGTTAAAGATGATTCAGAAGAAATGGGAGAAGTGCCAAATCAAGATCAAGCTCTGCCTGAGGAACCTCAGCTACCTCCTTTAGAAGTAAATTTGTTTGAATATACAGATTAATTTTGAATATATACCTTTCCTTCCCCTCATTTCTTCTTGCCATTAATAACAATTACTATTGTTCAATTTTCTTGCCTGTGTTGACTTAATCAAATCTGGGTAGGGAAAAAAATCCCTTGTGATTTGTAGCAAACAAGTTTTTGTTGATCATTCCTGAGTACATTCAGCAGTCTTTCAAAATGAAACATTCTCCTTTAAAAAGCATTTTAGAAGAGTTCCTATTTCTAATCAAGATGTTTCAGCTGTTAGGATGGCAGTGAGACTGCCGAAAGTATTCAGTATGAGTGAACAAATGAATATAAATGTTGTGTGAGCTCACAAAGGATGTTTTCATTCTACTCATATTATTAATGCTCTTAAAAATAAAACACCAACTTTGTTGTTATTATCTCCTTTAATAAGTTATACCTTTATTTAAGTTTTAATATGTTTTTTTCATTGTTACCTATTTTAAAATTACCCTGAATAATTTATTAATATTTTTATTTTTTTCTCTCTAGGAAAAAGTCATTACTCCAAAGCTAATACCAAAACTTATCGATACTAGTGAAAATGTTGATTTAACAAAAGTCACCCCAAATGAGTGGGATGAAAAGGATGTAGCCCAATTTATGACTGTTAATAATTGTGCAGCCTACTGTGAAAAATTTACTAGTAAAGTAAGTAATCTTTCATCTATTTTATCAGATACATCATTAATGGCATTTGTGAAACCTTTCAGAACATTGAACATAGTGGAAAATGTTCCTTTTAAATGTAATAACAGGTTATTAAAAACATGAATTGACGATTTAACCCTCCCTCCAAAAGGGAGCAAATCTGCGTATGACATTGATATCATGACGCTATTACGACGTGCTGACTAGAAATATCCTCGCTTCAGAACATATAGATCAAGAAATAACGGTCGTTCAAATTTGTATAATTGTATACCATACTGTTTGGATATACAGTGAAAATCATTTCTAATGGCATTGCTTAAAGCAGCGAACCAGTTATAACGGTGAAAATCCAAGCCTTAGTTTGGCCTGGCCTATAAATGCATTGTAAAAATATTGCTTATAATGTCGGTGGATATAACAGCAGGACAGTTAAATTTTGCGGATGTTCAGGCACCGAGATTGGCTGGAGCAGCGGGATTTTGTTCCCACTTCTGAGGTCCAGGTTCCCAAACCTCCGACCTAGGACTCTGTGGAACTTAGTTTCATTCTGGGAACAAAAGGGGAAGTTCGGGAAACAGAAGGGATGTTATTAGTGTCTAATACATAAATGTAATGTTTAAACAGAGGCCCTTAAGTATTGAAGAAAAGGCAAATATTAATATTGTTTGATTATTGTCTTTCGAAAGAATTGGAGGTTTCTCATTCCACAACACATTGGCCTAACCCTGGAGAGAGAAGCTTTGAAAACAACTCATTTGCTTGAAAAAGGATTAGAATGCTCTAAGCATTCTGATTAAGATGAATCGTTGCTGAAGTGGTTTAAAATTCAACGAATTCTCAATGTACCTATTAATTGTCACATTTTACTTGAAAAGGCTTAAGAGTTTTCGGGCCTATGAAAAAATGATTTGATGCTCCATACATCTTGCCTTCAGTGTTTTCGTAAATGCCATGATGTTGTTTTCAGGAAAATCTATGCTAAGACTTCCTGTGCTCCTAAAAGAGTGAAGGACAACTTCTCTAAATTTGAGAAGGATTTATATCAAGTAATTTTCAGTTGTGATGAACCGGGCTTGTTATGTCGGTTGGGCATTGATAAAACATTTATATTTGCTGGAGAAAAATGTCCAAGCCTTCTAAAGAAACTGTAACTTTGTTACTTGCAGCCAATATGACAGGAACAAACAAGAAAAATTAAAATATATGCTGTTTTAAGAATATTTCTCTGCAATATCTGAGTAATCTTGGATGACTTCTAAATTGTATGGAGGGATTTTGCACTGGGGGGAAGAGCTGAAGAAAAAAAAAAAAAAAAAAGAAAAAAAAAAGAAGGATACTCCTTTAGGATTTAGGATACTTGTCCCGCACATCTGGATCTGAAGTCACTTAAATCAATAAAATTGCGTCCATGTTACAGGCTAAGGACCAGTGTGTAATACAGTGTTTGTAGATAAATTTCAGAAAACTTCTAATCCTCAAAATCATAGATAATATAAAAAGTCCGTCACGCAGGAGCTGCATAACTAAGCACTTTCCTCAGAATTTGGGTAGTGTAGACTGCTTTCCAGAACAATTTGCTTAAAATATCCTACATAAATAAAATAAAAACGTGAATAGTTCTCATTTTGTAATGAGTAACTGATCAATTATTAATTTGCATCCAGAGTTATGTTTACACATGGTACCTACTACACTACGTAATAAATACAAAAATCCTCATATTATCGTATTTTGATCTAACGCAGGAACAGGATACAGTCACTCTAGTGGTAGAAAGCGCTCCTTGCGGCGGCTTTGTGAACCTACGTCTGCCGGCTTTTCTATTCAAATATATTACAAATTAAACCCCCGCTTTCCGATTGACCGATTCAGCTCATTTTTACAACACTTCTTTCTCATGAGTTAACCACGACGTATACCGCGTTTCGTTACAATACAGCAGAAATTACGACCGGTATGAGTATATTAGGAATTTGGGTCCGGAGTAAACCCCCCCTTCTAATGAACCGATTTAGTTTATTTTTACAACACATATTTACCTGTAGATTACCACTACGAATACCGAGTTTCGTCGAAATATACCAAAAGTCATGGCTGGTAGTGGCGAATTGGTTTTGTGGGTTCGGAGTAAACCCCCCCCCCTCCTAATGAACCGATTTCGTTTATTTTTACAACACATATTTACCTGTGGATTAGCACTACGAATACCGAGTTTCGTCGAAATATACCTAAAATCACGGCTGGTAATGGCGAATTGGTATTGTGGGTCCGGAGTAAACCCCCCCCCTCCTAATGAACCGATTTAGTTCATTTTTATATCTCACTTTTCTCTCTATATTAACACTATGAATGCCAAGTTTCGTTGAAATATAACAAATATTACGGCTGACATAGTCAAATAAGTGTTTTGGGTTCGGGGTAAACCCCCCCTTCCGGTGGACCGATTTTGGTGGTTAACGAACTCGTTCAATCGTTTGCTAATTGAATGCTATATACCAAGTTTCGTGACGAAAAAACAAAAACTCTGGCCGCTATCGTGTTAACAGACATATATATATATATATATATATATATGCATATATATATATATATATATATATATATATATATATATAGATATATATAAATTTTAACGGGGGTCATTTTCGGTGTCTACTAGGTAGAATCGATAAAGATTTGAAGAAATTTTTCAAAAATTCCGTCATGAGTCCAACCTCAATAGCTACTTTCCTTCGGAGGAAAGTGCTAAAAGGAAATTATAAATTCCAATTGTAAATTTGTTAGAAGCTATAGCTATAAGCTATATTGGTTTCAAAAGCTCGGGATAGAGTGGACGACAAGACAATTGCTTTCATCGTGGTGGGTTTAATCGTAGCGAACTTAGAAGTTCCTTTATTTTAATAATTGTACATCATTTTACTTTCCCATATTTTTTATTTTAATAAAATACCGATAAACTAAATTTATTTTGACAAAATAACCCGATGCAAAGTTGGATATTTGTTGATTACGACAATTTTCCCTGGAAGTCATTCATAAGCAGTTATAACGTCCATTGCTTATAACGGCGTGATTTCGTTGGCCTTGGCGGACATTATATTTGTACTGTATATTTATATCTATTGTATCATATGTTTCTTCTGGCCAGGAGAAAGACATTAACTTTCTCCATCCAGAAGAAGCTGGAGAGGAATCCAGCAAAATATTGCACAGAAGGAAGGAGCATGACCGTCGTAGAAAGATGCCGCCATAGCAGGAAGGACTGACGAGAATTCTCTCAGACTATTCCGGCATGAAATTATTTAATCATAACAATGTTTGGGGAATGAATTTCATGAGATGTTAATAATTTATAGTTTAACTTATAATATAATTTTAATTAATGAATGATTATTTGTTTTTAAACAGAAAATTGATGGAAAAGCACTTCTAAATCTTACAAAGGAGCAAATAATTGACCTGACAGGAAATAAGGTTGGACCATCTTTGAAAATCTTCGATTTAATTCAGCAACTAAAGATCAAAGTAAAGCCTGGCCAAGAGAGGAGATCTACCTTGAAGAAATACCTTTAGAGAACTTAAAGACAATAATACTTCAGTGTCCTTCGTGTGAACGGAACACTTATTGACAATGACAACAGTTTTTGTTGTGCCTGTATAGTGTTTCTCAGGATATTGTTCCTTCTTCTCAGGATCTATCCTTTATTTCTTTTTCTTTTTTTTTATAATTTAAAAAAAAAAATATTTTAAGTTAATTTATAAAGCAAATGATTACTTCGATCATTTTTGGTACATAAGAATTGTCTTTCATGCAAAAATTATTTTGTATTCTCATTTGAAAATATGATGATATTTGAAAATATTGATGTGTTATTTTAATTTAATTGTAAATAGGCTTAAAAATAAACAAATAGAAACTAGTAGTAATTGAATTCACCAAGTCATTACTTAGAAATAGAAAGAATTCATTATGTACCAGAAAATTAAATTCATCCCTTCATTGTCTTTTGCAAGGCTTATTATTATTTATGTTTTGTGAAAAGTTTCTTAATTTGTTTTTGTAATTTTTATGTTTTTTTTTTTTTCATTTAATAATGAATATATAAGTAAAAGATCTGTTCATTCTTGTTATATAGATATGTAATAACTTCTAGAACTATCCGATTACCGCTAAAAATTAATCATTGTAGATATTAGCAAAGACAGGAATGTGCCTGCTTCAATAGCAATATATATTTGTATTTCCTATAAGATTTAATTATATTGAAAAGCTCTATAAGCAAATCGCCTCTCAATATTTTTTATAAATAGTTATATTGTTTGTTATCATTACATCTAAATTTATAAATTAACAGTGATTTATTGAAATCTTAAAATAATATATTTATTTTTGAGTTAATTATTAATAAAATTATTGTTTATGTGACTGTTATTCCCAATTAAGTATAGAGTAATCCATATATTCATTAAATATAGGAAAAAGAAATTATATTGAAGTAATATTTTTATACTAAAGTAGATAGGTATATTCAAATGATAAAAATGAACACTTCAACCTGTATAATACATAAATAGACAAGATGTGAAAAAACAGAAGGTAAAATACTAGTTAATTATTTGTAATTCATTTGAATGATTTCGTCAACCAGACTTATTGCATGTCGTTCAAATTTCACAACCACATGTAAGTCGATTTTTAGCGAAATTGGGTTATTGGTACCTTTAGAATCCTTATTCTCTCCCAGACATTATGGTAATACACATTTCCATTCCATTTTCATGTCTCATTTTCCATTGTGAAGTAGTGAAGTCAAGATCTTAACGAGTTGTATGTAAGCATTTTTCTCAGTAAATCTTTATTTTCTTTAAATATTTGATAAACCTTTGGCTGGTTTCTTCATTTGTATATTCAGTTTTAATGCTCTCCTGAAAAGTTGGAAAAATTCACTTGAGTGGATGTAAAATTTGAGCGACGATGTATTTGCAAACATTGTTGAGATTATAATTAAATTAATGCAGTTGCCAAAATTTATTGAACATATAAATTACCTTCTAACAATTTTGTCTATGTACTTGCATTTTTAGATATCAGTAAGTACAAATGGCATACCTTAGAGCCCAAAACGTTGTTACCCTTATTTTGCTTTAAGGATGCTTTATTATGATAAATTTGTATTTTTCCTATATTTTTGTTATTTTTTAATGTCTCGAGAAATACTGCTGCAATTCTCATTAATTCTATTCTTCACCCATTCACACTGCGACATTTTATTTTAATTTTTTAAGAATTAAATTCAGCAAACGATTTAGGTGACTTAATTTCCATTAAAATAATGTGAAATTTCTCTTTAATTGTGAAGGTTGTAAATCATTGGCGCCAATTGTTTTCATTTTGGAGTACCATACTTAGAGCTTGTATGCACTGTTTTTGATCTGTATTCTTTGGTATGGGTTACTATTTTATGAAATCATCTTTATGAAACTATTTTAGAAAGAAGCTTGTCAAGAAATAAACATTGTTTTGCTTCAAATATATAGCAAAACATTCATTTATGAGGCTCAGGACTCAGGAAGAACACTCAGGTGCCACAGGACACATTAATAACATAACATAATAATTTTTCATACTTTCTATATGGCGTGGGTTCTTAGGATTCCATTTCAATGAATATAAAAACTTCAGTTTCTTTGCTATTAAAAAGACTATCAGTAAATTTTATAAAACTTCATTCACGTTATTTGGAAGTTCTTTCCCCTCCTTTGATAGCTTCGAAATAGTCCTATTTTTTTCTGATATTTTATTATGTTTAACTTTGAAGGAAAGCTTGAGATTTTCTCTGTGGCCGCACAAGATCTGTATCACAACCGTATGGATGGATAAGTAAATCTGAAAATAAGCAAATGCCAAATGAGTTCATTTGAATACTTAGTTCTCAATTATACAATTTTTTAATATATTTTTTATGTGAAGATACGAATCCAGCTAATGGACAACTAAAGCAGTCTGCAACTCTTTTATTATTATTTTTTAATTCATTATTGCGATATTAATACTTGAATGTCTATAAGGGTGGGTTTACACAGATTTTAGTTATTGCAGGATATTTCTATCAGAGAGAACTTCTGACTAATGTAAACCATATAGAATTTATGTCATATATACATTTTACATCGTTTTCATTAGTCGCAATTTCTCTCCTGCAATAACTATCAAGTGTAAACCCACCCTAATGTAATTCTTGTTTCTCATGCAAATTATTCCTGCACTAAATTCATGTTTTAATTAGTGTTCCTCGTAAACATATCTATTAAAATCTTAATCCTATAACATTTTCTTTCTTGAGGTGATATATAAAAATTATTTATATTTTAAAATAAATGTTAACCTGCAACTAACAAATTTTAAAATAAATTTACCATGGTAAATCTAATGCCAATATTTCATTTTAATGCTGGTTTAGTCTAAATTTTAGGCTTATCATGAAGGCTTCGATGGGTACAGAAAGAGATCAATGTTGCCTAATCTCAAGTTTATGATCTATCCTTCTCAATGCCGTCCAGGTGTTGTTCTAATGTTTAGGCCAAAACGTTGGCATTTAAATATAATAATATCTAACACATATTCATTAATTTTTAAAAAGAAGCTTAACTGAACCTCCAACTATCATAGTTTTATTTGTAACTGGCCCATTGGAATGCATGTGTGCAAAAATAATTATTTAAAAATCTTTTGACGTTCATAAGTATTGTTTCCCAAATACACAAATGTATCCTTCTTTCATTGCTTACAGAACAGAATGTAAAAAAAAAAAAATAAATAAATGTTTCTGACCTTCGAAAAATATAAAGTTCTTTCCTTTTCTATCATAGCCCTTATGACAACCAACAGTTTAAAACATTAGCATTAAAATAACATCCTTAATCGGATAAATCTAATTTGAAAGAAACTTTAATCGAAATCTGACTGCCGTCAAAAATATGTTTTGCTCTTGTTTCGCCCAGCTTTTTATTTTTTAAAACAAAATGACATCGTTGAATATACTAAATATAAAAGCCCTTCTTCAGCTTACAAGCTCTTCTGCCTTCTTTTAAATCAATCAATTTATAGTGCCTATGATGTTTACAGTGCTTCCATTTGGAAGACTGTTAAATTCAATTACAGAATACCAAATATTATCCCTTGTATAAACTGTAATGCTTTAATTTAATAGATACTTATGACTAGTTTGTGTCAATGAAAAAATGCTGTAGTTGTTAATAGTAATCACTTAAAAGTAGTACTTGTATATATATCACCTGTACATAACTCCTGTTTTTAATATAAAATATGTACACAATTCAATTCTTATGTTACGTCATTACTTGACTTAGTCTTCTCTCAAATATATGAGATTAGTTTACTGTGTTATTCATGAATCAAAATAATTTAAAGTTTATTTTTGTCCATCAATACACATATATTACAAAATAATATTGTATATTATATAAATAGTACTGCAAGGAAATATGATTTAAAAACGTTTTGTAATGATTTTTTTTCTATATAAACAAACTCTAAGTACTTCTGAATTATTTACCCAAGAAAGCTACCTGACTACTTTTATTTCTATGGAATTGGCCAATTTTTACCAAAAGAAACAGAAATTCTAGACATTTTTCTCAAGTTTGGCCTGAGCCTTCCAGAAAAACTTAGTATAGCAGCTGACCGATAGATGTCATGAGATGTCTTAGACAGACCTCGGACAGCATTGAGTCTATCTTGAAGATTTAAGTTATTTCATTTCATATAAATGTTTTTATTCATTCAGTGAGGTTTACTTATGAACTTAAAGGTAAGTAAAGGCAATTTATTCTAAAAATCTGAGTAAAATAAGGCTTCCTTCGTGCCTGGTATTCCCCACCTGCTCCAATGAAAAGTAGTTCCTAAGATTCTTTAGAATAAAGAGTTAAAAGCTGTATTTGTACTAATCTAAAGTCATTTTGGAGTATTTTACGATTGTAGTACTTGCTTAGTATCGAGTTCCGCGCATTTTAAAGAGTATATTTAAAGAATCATTAGAACGCCGATTCGGCGTAGGAATACAAGGGCCTTGGCCCGTTCAGCTGTTTCCCGCCAACAGGAGCCATAACAAAACGCTGTGAGGCGTTGTACGTATGGTCTGCTCTGCGGGTTAGTGTATATCGGTTTTGTTATAAATTTTATATGCTGGTGAAGAAAACTTAATTAGTGAAGTTTTTGTGTTTATTATGGCGTCTTTGGGGAGGAGTGAAGACAAATTACGCCTTGAGGATATACATCAGTACGAAGAGGATATCGGTAACTACTGCAGGTAGGAGCTCTCTTGTTTTCGGCCATGTTTACAACGGAGGAGTACAATGATGTCACATGTTTTGAATTACATGCTGCAATATCTCATTAGCCCACCTGTTCGGAACGGTTCCAAGTTGTGACTTAGAACTTTATATGCATTCTAACTCTTAGATTCATTTTAGAAAAATCAGTTTATTCCCTCGTTTTAAAAGAATGTGCGCCGGCAGGTCAGCTGATTTCCTCACGTTGCCCGATAATTTCTCAAATATTTTTCGCGTATTACTGTCTTTTTCGTTGGTTCGCGTTCTCATTTTTATTATTTGCATTTAATATCATATAGATATGATATTAAAATACAAGGTATAATTATAAATTAGTAAGGTTTTAAATAGCTGACCTATTATTTAAAGGTGCACATGGAGAAGGAATTAGCTCCCCTTATTCATCCTATTGCTTCATTCTTATGGGATTATGTGCTTGTACAGATAGCAAGTGCCAATAACGTTTTGAATAGTTTAATATAAATTTATTTATGGCAGACTTTTTTCATGGTGTACATACTGCAGATTTAAATAGGAAAAAACTATTTATAGATTAACGTTTTTACAAATTGTGCCTTACATTTTAATAGAAAGGTAATGTTAGGCATATATTGAAGCACATGTCACTCTCCCCATATGCTGGATATCCCCACCTACTCATAAGCTGCCGGCTGGGCTGAGGTGTAATCTTTCATTTCGTAATACACTAATCTTATACCCGCAAGTTGCAGTCAATGCTTTATTTTGATTCATATGCCTTGATATGTTTTCGTTAAGATCAAGTTTTTAAATTTTCGATTATATAAATACATGCACGTCTACAAAATGTCCCCTGTTATAAAGAACCCTCCCCTGTTTTTTAATTATTATTAAACTCTCCCCTTTTTATGTGACATTTTTGTTTAGAGGAATTGGTTTAAAATTAACGAATCTCGGTTTTGTGTTCTTCTAAATAGGGCTAAGATATATGTATATGAAAATCCAGATATTCCTCTCACATCCTCATATTTTAAATAAACGTATCTTATCCTTTATTTGTACAACAATTCTTAAATGTTCTTATTCGTAGTTAATAATAAATGGACGTTAAAATTAAAAAAAATTAAATGTTCTTTCTGTTACAATTAAAATAGTTATCTTGCTATTTAATAATCATCGGGAATAGTTATTTTTTAAATCTTTAAAAGATGCGAAAATTCTTAAAATAGGGATTTATGAGATTTCTGCAAGTTTGACAGTTATTAAACCATGAAATATGCAAAGGAAGACTATTGTTTTGTTTGCCAATAGTATTTTCAGACTGATACATATACATAAATTGTTACTATCATCAAAAATATATAATAGTAGCATATTTTTAATGGCCTGCATGCTGTGATTGTTGTTTCATAAATTATATCTTGAAAAATGCCAAAACATAAAAATATTAAGAGAATTTTGACAGCCAGTTTAATCAAAAGTAATTTGGTGCGAAACAAACTGTGTATCATTTACAGGGCTATCACATATATATTGTCGATTTTAATATAGTCTAATTTGACCTGCTCTCGATTTTGCTTCTTTGGTAAAACAAATCTTAATGGGTTGACTGTTTACATTTAAATTTTTGATGGGCCTTACGCATTTTATTTTTGTATTAACTTAGAGAAAATGTTTATCTATGTTCACCAAAATTTGTGATTTGTTTATTTCAAGAAATATCATTTGACTTAATATCTTTCTAGTTCTGTTTACGTTCAATGGATCTTTATTTTTGTGCTTCCTAAGATGATAGCTTAGGAGATACGGATAATATATACATATATATTTTTTAAATCATGGAATACTTTGAATAGAATAACACTGTAAAATAAACCCATGAATTTTAATGACGTTTTATTTAATAAAAAAAAAAACTTTTTTTTTTGTTGCTTCATGTTCTAGAAAAATTAGGCCACTGCCATAAAAAAATTTAATTTATGAGCTATTGGAATTCATAGGGTGCTGAAATTAAATTTTAAACAAATGCTTCATAAATTTTTCATAATTTTTTTTGTTTTGTTTTTTAAATACAAAAGGTTTCAGGAGAATACTTTTTTATAGTAATAAAAACGTACCTATTTTGAAAATTCAAATGCAAAAAAAATATATTAATTATTATTTGTTTTGTTTTGTTTTCAAAAAAAAAAAAAAAAAAATGATAACCCGTACTGTTTGATAACTTCATTTGTTTAATCGTGTTACCTTGGTTAACTTGTTATATATCTGAAGCATTCTGGATATTTCTGTAACATGTTACAGGCCGATCTAAAAGATGTTAATGTTTCTCTGTTGGATTTCATTGCTTCAATATCGGGTTTAGATCTTCCAAAATCCGAAGAGTGTAAACTAATCAATTCGTAAGTACTTGTCAGCCATTTTTCGTTAAAACATTTTGGGTTATGAGATTATTTACGTACCATTTGAAATTAGGATCACGTCGAAATCATTTGCAAATCAACTGTATATCAGATTTAATGAATTTTTATTAATTAAAACATGCTTTTGTGTGACATCTGAGTATGTTGGACAGGTGAAATCTCGGCACCTTTCAATGAAGCAGCATATGATAAATCATTCGTCCAGCCTTATAGCCGTGTGGTTGGTGTGTTTTTCTTTTGAAACCATTGTTTTGAAGTTTTATTTCGTAATAAATGTATAATTTTGTTACTCCGCAAAACTGAAAATGAGATAAGTTTCACGTGGACTTATTGTACGGTTCCTATAGAATGGTTTGGCTTTAAGGTTTCTTTTAGCTATTAAGTATAAAACAAATGATGTTAAGCTTTTTTTATGACAATGTAATTTCCCAAATTTCAGAGATCTATTTCAAGCCGTACTGTTATTAAACCCGGGGGGAGGGGGGCAGATTTACTCGAAAGTCTGACTATCATCATATTTTTTTTTATTTATTTTTTTTTAAACGATTTGAGAATAGAATCCAAACCGCTCAGATTTAACCCAAAAATATTTTTATTTCCTTGGGAGTTTTGTTTATTGGAGCTGTATTTTTGAAAGTTTGAACTGAACGGGATCTTCAGATCTAGGAATGGCGTATCGTAAAACAGTTTCAATGAAATTCCTTGAGATCTGTACTGATTAATCTTTGGTCCTATCTGAAATAATGTTGATTTTGTATAAAGCTTTAGCCATTCTCATTTCTATTTATTGCTTATTATAAATTATGCTTTGGATTTGACTTTACGATATATGTCTCTACGGGATCCTGTCTCTAGTTTTATAAACTTTTATATATTTATATAACACCTATATAAAATTTTATTGCTAATGATGGGTCCTATTTTCTGTTTTTATTTTTCCTTCATCCTATGTAATGTGGCTTCATAAACTTGGTTGGAAATTAGTTAGGCGTACCCCGGAAATATTATATATCCGTTTTGACCAGAGTAATGTAATATTTGGACTATAGATTGATTTACATAAGTAAAGTAGTCTAGAATCACACAGTGAGAGGATGCGGTACTCTGAACAAATCAACTCTAACTTGAAAGTCTGGAAACTGTTTTTTTTTGTTTTTTTTTTAATGGGTATTTCTGATAGCATTCTTGCGTTATCATAGAAGGAATGCTGGAAGAACGTTGTGTGACTAGATCTTGATGCTAGTGTTTCAACAAGTTTGACTTGAGAGTATCGTTTTTGGTTTTCAGTAATCACTGCAGCAAAAACATTAGTGCTTTAATTATAATCATTTTGTAGCACTCCTTTTGATGTTATTTTTAGATCCAAATTGACTATATTTTCTTGAAGGCTAGAACTTCTTTTCTTCTGGGGATTTGTCATTGAAAAATGTTTCCTTGATGCTAACAAGACTGCGAATTGGGCACATTAAATTGACCCACACGCACTTACTACGTGGCTTACATCCACCGACATGCGACACTTGCCAGGACGTCATAACTGTCGAACATATCCTCCTCCACTGTCCTGTTTTCCATAAAGAAAGAGAAGCCCACGGAATCCCGAAGAGCCTTAAAGAGGCACTAATGGACAACCTCAAAATGACACAGAAAATAATTGACTTTTGTAAAATTATAAAATTACAAGTGTAAATAATTCATTGACCTGCAAATGACTCTTCTCTAATAGAGACAGCAAGTTAAAATAAAATAAAAAAATGTTTCCTTGTTGCTGTTCCGCCTTGAAATCGTCACTGACTATATGTGTAACTAGGTCGGAATTTTCTCAGTAAGATCTTTCAAAAATCCACTACTTATTGACACAGGATTTGAATAGATAGGTAGTAGATGTCTTTATCGATTTTAATAGAAAAGTTATTGCTGCAATTGGTCCTCATAAAAATTTGTATATACTAGTTGCTATAAATAAAACAAAGCATATTTTAAATAGTTTCATCAATTTTAATTTAAAGGAGGAAAAAAGTATTCTAGCTTGTCAATGCGTTTATTCGTTTCCTTCATGTTACAGAGCATTCTATAAATAATAGAAAATGAATAGCACATTATTTAAAAAAATCACAATTTTATCTGAATATTAATCCAAATAACATAAAACTATTAAAATATTTAATTTCCAAACATAAGATTTAGATACAAAGTGGCATATTTCTGTTTTTATGAAAACAATTTCTGCATTTTATGGGAATAAGACTTTTAATATATAATTTATGATATTAAAATACGTTTTTAAATTCCGCCAATTTGTGTTATTAGTGTATGGACTTTCACCCAGGTATTATTTGTTGACATTGAAAAATGTCAAGGCCTTTGATTACACGAAACTGTTTCTTTCTCTATTTTGCTCGGGTCTCAAAACAATGAGTTATAAATTATTGAGCAGTCTTGATAATATAGGAAATCAGAATGTCGAGATTACTTCTGTTTTAAGGTGTCAGTTAGTAAAAATTCTTTGCTCTGAAGCAAGTCAAAATCAGATTTATGATGGCTTTTGTTAGAATGAAAATTGTTTCGTTCTCTGGCTGGCTCAAAAACGGACCGATTTTAATGAAATTTATTACAAAAATACTTCGTGTGATTTGAAAGGTCAAGTTCGTTAACCAGCAGAAGGCATCCACTGAACATGTTTTTTATTGCGAAAAGAAAATGTAAGGCTTATGTTTTTGCGTTACTAGGCTTTCAAGTTTAAGGTACAAGTAATTAGACGTGGGTAATCTAATGAAACCATTTCCAAGGTCATATCTATAACAGTTATCCAGGAAATTGGAAAATACGAAACTTGTCTTGGGATTATCGGATATATTCTTATAAATTTCGAAGAATCGCAGTAAATTTAAAGCATTTTTTCGAAAGCTCATTAAATTTCATACAAATATGGTTCTTATGAACATACATAAGACTATCTAATTTTTTACATAGAACTATCTAATTTTTTTATTTTCGTAATAAAAAACATGTTTTTTACATAGAGCTATCTCATTTGGAGAAATCGGAGACCCGGTAGCCGTGAGGGTTAAGGCGTGAGCTCTTAACACTCTGTGCCAAAGGTCGTGGGTTCGATTCCCACTAGGGGTGGTGGCTTTTCTTTCGAAAAAAAGAAAAGGCATCACCCCTATCCTGGCTAGAAAAGGGTGGTAACCTATAGATAACCCGTCCTAATATTCTTAGTTAATAATAAATGGACGTTAAAATTTAAATAAATTTGGAGAAATCTATACTTAAATAGTGTAATTTCCGCTTAGGATACTGCAATTGGCGTTTATTCTGTTGAATAAAAGCTACTTGTTGAAAGAAATTGAATTAAATATTGCTGTAATAGATGACAGTAAAGGTTTGTGGATTGTAGAGTTTGGAGTGTAATGTTGACAGTATTTGAGGTGGCGATATGGCGGCCTTGGCTAGTACAGCTGATGATAGCAGCTGTCCCTGAGAGCCGGCCGGCAGCTGCTCTCTGCTCCTTGCCAGCTGTTTCTTTTGTCTCTTTACTCTTCCTCCTCGGCTCTTGTTTACCGTTACCTCACAACTCTTAGGCTTCCTTTCCCGCAATATTATTATAAGTAAAAGTAGAACATATTGTCATCACGTGTTTGTCTTACAATTTCCTATTTTTAGGACGTTTCTCAGTATAATAGATGAATAAATGCTCTTGTTATAACGACTTTAATATATTTGTAATCCAAAATAACTTTCTCCATATAATTGTTTTGTTATTCTTTTTATTGGGGGGCTCAGACTTAACCCTTCAGCAACCAATTAAAAACTGAGGCAAACTGAAAAAAAAAAATCATAAGTACGAAACCGACAATTATAAATTTTAAGCACTGATTTCTTCGAATGCGATCGTCCCATCGAAAATTACTTCAGAAACGTTTTTGTAGAAAGTTTAGTAAGCTTTAGAATCCGCTTACCACGATTTCCCAATCATTTTCGTGATATAAAATATAAATATATAGAAATCCTCAAACTGCTCTTGTCTGTTAATAAATTATTTTGTTTACAATACTTCTTTAACTTCAATCGTAAACAGAATTTAAATATCTTAGCATAGATGAATGTCAAACATCTAGAAAAATTGTAAACTCACTCATTTGGGCATTTACAACTTGGCCAGTAAGCGTTCAATGATATGATGGCCGTTTCAACGTACTTATACTTCATTGAAACCCGATCGTTTTAAGTAATCAGGGATTTATGGTTTGTGATGGTATACAAGTTCCTAAGCCGAGATACCTCAAGATATTTGACATTCATATTTTCTAGATGTTTGACATGCATACACGTGTTTGTGTCTGTTAGCACGATAATACAACGAGTTATTGTTGTTTTTTTTTTTTTTTTCCCTCAAACCTTGATATATATCATTGACCATAGAACATGATTGAATGATTTCGTTAACCATCAAAATCGGTCCTTCCACGAGGGAGAGGGGTTACTCCCCACCCAAATTATCAATTTGTCCATACCGGCAGCAATTTTTGCTATATTGCAACGAAATTCGGCATACGTCATAAGTATCAAAAGAGAAAGATGGGTTGAATATATTCAAAAAAATATACTAGAAACACTTGTTGTTTACTTGTAACCTCCAATTACATCGCACTCAACGCTAAACTAAAACGTCTTTTATTTAGCATTATGTATTGCGTAAGTAATAATCTAGAATTTCTTATTGTCGAAATACGTTTGAACGCTACTGTGTATGTTTGTGTGTGTAACGCTATTGGCGTCTTACCAATCTAAGGTTTGTCTTTTTGAAGCGCTTTTGTTTGTTACATTTTAACGGGGTATTTCTTGTGTGTTTCTAGTTTGTCTACTGAGAGATCTGAATCGCCAGTGAACACGCGAGTCCATCAAGGGAATGCGATCCCCGGCGGTATGGAGCAGGAGAAGCGTATCCGCCGGGAGATTGCCAACTCGAACGAACGAAGACGGATGCAGAGTATCAACGCCGGCTTCCAGTCCCTTCGCACCCTCCTACCTCATCACGAAGGCGAAAAACTCAGCAAGGTAAGCATGGTACACAATGTTTTTTTTCTTTTCTTTCATCTTATAGCTGGACTTATTATTTCTTGGCACACTTGTTATTTTTTTATGCACTTCAATGTATTTAACTAGATTCGGTTAAAAAAAAATGTAGTATTTATAGGGCGATTTTTATTCTCTGCATATACACCTGCTTAGTTCAGAGATATCTGTAACCTTTTTTACTGAAAGAAAATCACCCGTTTTTACCCTCTTTTTCCTTGAATGTCAGCGAATAACCATTTTCTTATATTTTCTATTTTTGACCAAATTAAGTTTTGAATCTGTTTTGATATGAGTGACAAGTACGTGACATACCATTCTAGTGGTTCCTGAAAAGGTGTATTATCGTTGAAGGCAGGAATTTTGATCGATGTTCTTTGTTCTCCTAGAGATAAGTAGCTTGACCAAAAATGTCTGGGTCATTTATTACAGTCCAATGTCTTTTGGATTCTTTGATTTTTTGGAGTGTAAAATCAGATGCAGGCTGAGTATTCATTTTTTTGCAGAATTTTGTATTTTTACTGCCCCGCGACGTATACAATGAAGAGGTGTCATAGTGAGAGAAAGTTCATTCGCCATTGTTAAGGCTAGTCTTGCAGTACTTTTTTTTCTCCCTAAAAGAGGATTCCAACTCGCTTCAAAATATTGTAAATTTTGTAAGAATTTAAGGGATGGTTGGGATTCGGCTTAGAAAAAAACGTCTGAGTTCTGTATACTCTTTTCCAGCCTTCGTCTTCATCTAAAAAATATATAAGCAATTTCCAAGGAAAATAATTAGCAGCAAAATTTTATATCATTACAATAGATTATACAACAATTTTTTAAGTGGACATTAGGTAAACAAAGTTTTTTTTATAAACAAATTGACCAATAGTTTAATAAAAAAAAACTTAGTTGAGCGTACTTACACATAAGTTTCAGCACAAAAGCACGGTAACACAAAGGCAAAGAAAAAAGAGTATTTTAAGTAGCCAATTTTTAATAATATATACAGTAATGATGTAACATTTTGCTTATTTTTGTGATTATTCTTGTTTGTAAATGCGTATAAACACATTTACAAACAAGAATAGTTAGTTATTATTTTTTAGCTGAACTAGGCTGCGAAAAAGAGCAAGCCGAAACGTTCGAAATATTAAGTTTCATTAAATTCTGAGGTTTTCTCTTAGCCGAGTCCCTACCATTCCTTCTTATGACACAAACGGCTAACTATTTTTATCTCATTATTATTGGATTGCCTATTAGTCTTACCAGAACCGCTACGTTATTTAATTTATTATTTCTTCCTCAGTATCGAAACTGTATTCAATTGCAGAACTGACTATAGTATGAAAGGACTTGAAATAAGAGTTTCTTATGTATGGTGTAATTGGGCCGTAGGGTGAGGAGCGTAAGCAAGGACAGAGGGTGTGTATAACAGGGTTGCTTTATTGATCCCTATCCCCGGGGTTATTGGGCTACGCAGTTTACTCTCTTCCTATCCAGTCTTCACTTTCCTTACTCCATACTCAAAAAGATCCTCGTAATGAAAAAGAAAAGAAAAGTTTTCTTATATTCTAACTAGCCAAAGCTTTTGAAAATGTTATTCATTAGAATTTTCGAGTTCTATTTCTAGATTTGGAGGCCCGGTGGACGTGAGTGTTGTTTTGGCGTGAGGTACTCCGGGCCTAAAGTCGTGCGTTTGATTCTCACTAGGGGTCGTGGCTTTTCATTAAAAAGAAAAGAGAAAAGGTTTCAGGTGTATACTGGTTTGATATGGGTGAAAACATGTAGGTAACCCGCCCCATATATTTGTGTTATAAATAAGTGGGCGCTAAAATAATGATATTTCTAGATTGAATACTTTTTATGCTTGAAATTTTCAAAGAAAGAGGAAAATGATAAAATCGCATCATTATTGTGATTTGTGTTGTTATCAATGTGTCATTTCTTCCTTCCCAATGTGCAAAGTGGCTTGACGATTACTAAACATTATTTCGCCATATTTTTATTTACGCTGTTGACAGTCGCTCTTCTTCTAAATAATACTCCGTTCTTTTTAAACAACCTGGGAGTAGCAATTTTGCCTTAAACTCGTCCGGTTGTTTGTTATGAGAATTCTTTATACCTAGTTTCCTGACGAAAAAGTCAATATATATTTATACATTTTACATTATATAAAACATCTTTCATGAGTGACTAGTTATATTGTTGTCAAAGCTGAAAGTACTGAGGAGGCTTTCCGTATCTTTAAAGATAATAATATTTCATTTTCTTCAGAGTGACACTATGTGACTCGGAATATTAGCTCGGATATTTCCCTTTCTGATTCTTGTCGAAAGTGGAAGGCAACGTGCTTGTTTACTCATCAAACATTCTATATCCATGAAAGTTCTATGTTAGTTGACTAGAACCCACTCGATTGTAATGGTGGGTTGACTGCCAATGGCGGATTGGAGTGAAAGTGAGCCTTTGGAATGAATATTCACTCCCATTGGCCAGGGTCAGTCCTAGCTGCTCCTCATCACGTCAGCCTCAGCTGGCCTCCGTCGCTTCATGATTCATCTTTCGGGGAACACCTATGGAATTCACATATCTCTTTAAGCAGGAAGTCATCCCTCAATTTGCGGTTGCATTTGAAAAAAATAAATTCTAATATCAATTATAGTTACTGCTTAAAGTAATAATATATATCAGATGTTTACTGTTTTATTTTCTGGATTGTTTAGAATAGCACAGAACGTGTATTTTTGCCTGATATAGACTTTTTACAATTTATTACGTGTTGCGTTTTAGTGTTATGTTTTTTCCTCCTAATAGCGATAAGATTAAATTTAATTATATTATAAACACCGACTCACAAAAACTGCGACATCTTAGCTTGTTCCATAAAAGCTTTTAAATATTCTGGTTTGGAAAGATTAAAATAGAAAGTCTTAATATTTTGCCTTTAACGGAATGAATCTTCAAGTAATCATTTCTAATCCCATCAAAATGTAAACCTTAAACCATTTTATAGGAATTGTTAAAGCATTCGATATGTTACCTTCCACTTTGTACGATTTCGCAAACTATTGCGAATCCGATAATAAAGGAGTTAAAGTCCAAAACTGCTCATCTCCGTTGACAAAATATGCTCTTATTGTACGTCCAGGACGTTTTTGAGTGTCCTAAAGAAACAAAGTAGGTGTTTCCCGCTTAACTTATAAACGATTAATTATATCGCCTTGCGATGAGGTGTCAATAGATTTTCCATGCACAAATACGTATCTAATTCGGCGCAAAGTTTATCGAGAAAAAAAAAACAGGATCTTGGTAGGCGGATTCTACTGGTTCACGAACTTTGCCTTTCGTTATGGACAAAGTATGTGTGTTTAAATAAATGATAAATACTCACGAACACACACAAATGTAAACTACCCCAGGAGAAAAAAAAATGCTAAAACCTTAAATTAAACTAACAAACGCAAAAGAGTTACAACGCGGAACAAAACATGGGTGACTATGTGGGGGAATGGGATCAAGTTGAATGTTAGGTTATTGTTGCAGGGGAGTTACTTTTCCACTTGTTACTACAATATTTCCGCATTGTTTTAGTTATATCATAGTTGATTTTTTTACGCGTTGAATGGTAGCCCTGTTCAATATTCCGGTATCGAATGAGTTAGCGGTCTGTTATAACCGTCAGAATTAAAATCCTTGTTAATAAAGCAGCAAATTACGAATACTGTCATAGTCAGAAGTTGAGCATAATTAATGAAAGTTGGCAACACATACTACGAGTTACCTTGTGGTTGGCAGTCAGTCTATTAAAAAAATATTGAAATGTGTGTGTGTTCTATTGACTTGATTATGACTGTTCACGCTCTTGTTAAGAATCTTAACAAAACGACTGATTTTGAAGACTCTAATGTGTCATGAGACCTCAAAAACCTTGGGATCACAGACTTTAGAATTTTTAAGGCAAGGAATATGGGATCACTTACTGGAGGATGGTATTCTAACCCCACGTCCAAAGTATTTTTTTGCTACACATTCCATCTCACCTTTGGCTGTTTCTTTTATGTCTACCGTTTTCGATATATCTGTACTTACCACCTTCCATTTTCTTTTGGGGGCAGCTGCTGTACGAAAGTTGCCATTCTCTTCACAACAATATATCTGATTAATCTCTCCCTCCGTAATATGTTTTAGGATGGGTCTACATGGTAGAATTTATTGCAGACATACATTTTGCATGGTTTTCATTAGTCGCAATTTCACTCTGATATAAATATCCTGCAATAACTATCAAGTGTAAACCCACCCTTAAAAACATGGCTATTCTATTTAACAGAAAGTGCTAACATTTCGGCGCTATTCCTATGTTGTGAACGTTGTACGTTCTAATAAGCTCATTCCTTACACTGAATTTGTAATGCCTCAGTACTGAAATAGTTTTCTGCGACGTTCACCTCATTCATTCGGCTGTCTGAGGAATTAGCGAAGTTCAGTCAGGTCCTGCGGTACCCCACAATTTCTCAAAAGCCTCCTTAGTTCATGCGACCATTGACTACAGAAAGACTCCCCTTTTAGTGAATGTTTTGTTCTTGTATATCCCTATGAATAGTAGCTGCTTTTTAATGACAGGCGGTTGTGAGCCTGAGAGAGGGAATAGTGAATGGAAGAAGGTTGCGTAGCGGGACAATCCTTTGAGTGAGTAATTTGGAGAGGGATCTGGATTTTACACTACTAGCAGGTCTCCCCTTCCACCTCTTCACTTTGCATTACCCACTCTCTTTAATGAAGCCCCTTCAACTCTCCGTACTATACCTTTACCAGCCTCTATCATTCATCCCTCTACACGACGCTCAACCAATTACTCCCTCATTATAGTCATTTATCTTATCTTACTTCCTTATAGTCAGTTACTATTGCATTTAGCTTACCGCGTCTTTCTTACTTGTGCCACTTTACTAGCGCTCCTCCCTGTTTATAGGGATTTTGACCTCACATTGCAATCCGGATGTGCGGACTAAAAACTTTCACGCTTTAGAACCCATAAATCTAAAAAATAATGGTAGTCCAAATTTGTACATTTATATTTGTCTGTTGGCTCTCTAGCTGGCTCAAAAATAGACCGATTTTAATGAAATTTTGCACAAAAATAAATGATTTCAATTGTCAAGTCTGTTAACCTGCTAAACCCGTCACCTAACTTTTTTTTTTTTTTTTAAACAAAAATAAATTGTAATGCTGACGTTTCTGTGTTACTATGCTTCCGAACCTATATTGAAACAAATGAACCCATTTTAAAGGTGATATCTGTAACCGTTTTTAAGAAAATTGTACAAAACTAATTTTTCTAACCATTGTTCGGTTTGGGTACTTAAAATCGTTGGATTCAGTTGAGATAGTTTCTACATATTTGAAATGCATCCAAACAAAGACTTCATTATTTTTCTTACATTTGGAGTTAAGGAAGTATTCGAAAAAACATATTTATATTAACAGTAATGAGCAGTTATAGGATTTTCGGACACATTCTTATATATGTCGAAAGCAGTTGGGAAATCGTAGTAATTGTAAAGTATTTACTCGGGAGATTACTAGATCGGTGTTTAAATGGTGTAATTTGCCCTTGGGATACTGTCAGTTTCCTGTTGTGGCGCTAAGGTATCATTGTGCTTCCCTTTAAGATTGCGTTTTACATTTTTACGTGTTTACATTAGTCACGAAAGATTATGACAAAACATTATGTATTTCTATTCTAAGCTTTCCAAATGACCTGGACAAGAATGAAAACGCGCTATGATGACGCAGTTCCTGTGAGTGGGGCATTTTTACATACAAATATATGGCATATTTTTTGGCGGCAATATTCAAAATAGTATCGATGTTTGTAACTCGTAAATCTTGGAAAAAGGCAAAACCCGAATTTAATAAACCTCACTAGAACTTGTGTTGGCTTCTAATAATATACCTACACGTGGTACATAAAGCCGTCACAATCCGCCAGTCCTAACTTCAATATCCCCGTCTCACTCTTACCTTACCTTATGATATATTGAAACATTTATTTTTTCACTGATTTACTTCCGGGATCGTAGCTACAGCAATGAAAGGTAGAGGAAACCATTAACTCACAATATCTTTCTCTTAAATAAGGACAAAATGCAAAAACTGAATATAGTAAACGTGCCGAGAACCCATCATGGTTTCTAAAGATAGACCAAAACGTGGTGTGGTACCTTTAGCTGTCGCAATCCAATGGCCTTAACATCAATCTCCCTGTCTCTCTCTTCCCTAATGAAAATCATGATATATTCAAACATTTATTTATACATTGTTTTTCTACTGGCAATAAAGGTTCAACAAGGGAGGGGTGTTGGAAAATTATCAATGAAGCGAGTGGACGGTGATAAGGATGCAGTTCTAACATGTTAGCTTGTGGTTATGTCCCACGACAGTTATTTGGTTGGATACAATAAATATTCAACCAAAAGCAAATCGATAACCGCCTGATACGCCTTAACAAATATTATTTGGATTTATTAATAATTTTAATTATTACTTGTCTTATAAACTGAATACTGGAATTTAAAAAAATACTTAAATTGACCTTTTCACGATCTCTCTGAAATATTTTTAAAACATGATTGTCTTAGTTTAAAAAAAAAAATAAATAAATAAAAAACTATTTCAAATATGTAAAGTTAGTCTGGATTTTCCTACAATCTGAGAAATTAATATACAAAAACTATCAAACCTATTTAAAGGAAATTTGTTAGGTTGTTTCACTATATAATCATTTTCCTTCTGTAATATTAAGCTTCTAAATGCATTTTAAGCTGCCGAAAAAAAACGATATCAAAATTTATTCTTTTTTTCATAGCTATTGCTGTTTTGCTAAACAGCGAATAAAGTTACATATTTCTGTGAATGAAAAATTATAAAAAATGTACTTAAGAATCTTTTGACACCTTACGAAAATCACTAGCGTGTATACTTTTGGAGTTATGAGTGAAAAAAGTACACAAAACAAAATTACTTCTTTATTTCAGAAATTTTTTGATTTGCACATACATCGATTATTATTATTAGAATTTTCCCAAAGATATTCTCCCAAAAAATAGCTTACCCCCTATCATCATCCAAGTATAGCCACGTTTTTTCACATGCCTCCTGGACTAGAATGAGTGACGAATACTTTTTGTCCTTTAAAAGAACACTTATCATCAGTTCTGTGTTCTTAAAATAATCTTCATGGGATTGAATTGTAAACATATAGCAAACAGGAACCAACTCAATATTAATTGTTTCTCGATTAAAATAAAACAACAAACTATTCTAGAGAAGGAATCACTCCAGAGTAAATAAATGAGGAAGTCGTTGTTAATTTAGCTGTACAGGATTAGCTCATCTTGTGAATGAACCAAACAAACAAGATATTCAGGGAAGATTTATTGGAAGGAAGGGAGATTAGAATGAATATTGTATTGAGAGGACACTACTATCTTGTAGGCCTACAAAAGCAATTTAATTGATCTGAGATAAATCGATAAGGGAGTAGATTGAGGTCGAAGGGTTGTTGAATTGTTCAGCAGCTCTACTACTCTAGCCTTAATAGTGGCCTACTTAAACTGAAATAACCAGGGCCTTCATAAAACTAGGTCATCGGCTCTTAGCATTTAGTTAATTTTAAAACAAAATTTAAGCATTTGTCTTAGTTCATCTTAATAAGTTCTCTTCAATAAATGATAACTTAATTCTGTTCATTTATGTCATCTCATTGCCAGTTACGTTTTATTTAGTATTTGATGAGTGGTTTATCCTAGAGGTACAATTCCTCAAAAAGTTTAGATGTCAGGATCTTGGAAGAGATGAGCATATCAAGAAATCCGGATGTTGGGAAATCGGAGTACAAATTCTGTAAGTGCTTCAGGTTAGCAAAGACGAATGTTTTCTGCAGGGAATGCTGATTCATCGACATTGAAAAAGTATGCAATTGAAATTCAATGTTTTCAATATATGGGTTAAAGACGCGGGATTCTCCTTTGAAATAGGACATTGAATTTTTCATAGATGATGGTGCTATTCACTTTAACCCTTTGTTGCATCGTGATGCCTGCAGGCATCATATTATATGTTACACTCCCAGAGCACTATGTCGAGTTTTTTCAAATTATATTTTATTTCCTGTAAGCATCAACAAGTGTCAAAGGGATTGGAAGATTTGGAACATTGTACTTTGTTTCCAAGAAGGAATAAACAAGTTAATTTTTTTTTTTTTTTTTTTTTTTTTTTTTTTTTTTTTTTTTTTTTTTTTTTTTTTTTTACGGCGCATCTACAACTTGGCCATTAGCGCCGGGCTATCTACAGGTTGCCACCCTTTTATAATGCAAACAGCACGTGGTCGGTCACCCATTCAGGTACTCACCACGCCCGACGTTGCTTAACTTCGGTGATCTACGGGAACCGGTGTATTCAACGTGGCTATGGCCGTTGGCTAAACAAGTTAATGTTGATAAAACCAGGAGTCTCGTTTCTCACCCCGAGGGGACTCGTTTCGCAAGGCCACAATACTATTAAAAACGTTCATTCTGACCTAAAAAAAATCGTACTCCATAGTACTAGTGGTGTATTTTACGAAGTTAGAGTTTGCTTTATTGAAATTTTATTTTTTTGTGCCAATTTTTGTGGTTGTTCGTTTGTTTCCTGTGGGCACCATCGTGCATCTGGTACTGAGGTCCGAGCGATGGATCCCATTATCAGATCGATAATGGCGAGAGGAGAAACAGATCTTTCATATAATCACAGCACCAGATGATAGTGCGGATGATGAAGATGTCGATGACAATGTTCTTTCTGAACCTCCGCGTATTTTCAGCCAATGTTTTAGAGGTAAAAGGCGACGATTTGAATGATCCCTTCTCAGATTTGAATGATTTTGAATTTGTTTGAGGATGTACTGCCTGATGTTTCTCAGAAGATGAGAAGCAGGATGGAAAACTGCAAGAACCAAACTTGTGGTTACTGTGATAAATGTGAACTTTATTTGTGTTTAACTAATGTTTCAAGGATTACCATTTGTGATTTTGATGGAAAGAGAAGAGAGTTCTTTTTAACTTTAACTCATAAATTCTTTATATGTTTCAATAAATGTAAATGCTTATACATGTTCATTCACAAAAACATTCCTCCCTCTACGCATAATGATGCCTACAGGCATCTTTCAGTTTTTCATAAATTTCTCAACAAAAAAATCGATGATTTTTTTTTGTATTTTTCCCGTTATCCTGAGGCCTATTTCTACCTCTCAGATTTTTTTTATGCGAAAAGAAAAAATCATGCATCAAAGGGTTAACTTGAAACAACTAAAGACTAATCAGAGAAACAAGGAGAAGCTTCGTGTTACCTACATCTTTATGACTCAGAAAAAAAAAAATAGATTTTTCAGATTCGCTCTTTCTCTTGCAAGGTTTGCGTATTTATTGCTGTCATATTTCCTGATACGCCTTTTAATAGCAAACTGACCAAGTGTTCCTTGAACCGTGTTGTTAGTTTCATTAGATAACATAATAAAGATCTAGAGCTAAATGACACACGCAGTTCCTGTTTGTTGGACATTTATTGTATAATACGTCGATATTCATCTTATAACAATTGCTAAATACAACAAGTGAATTTTCACGTATTCTGTAAAAAGAGTTTTAATTTCGTTTTATGTGTTGTAGTAGGAAGTGTGTATCTCTAGTGTATTTCAGTATGTTCAGACAATGTGTTAATGAAAGGGGTAAATTGAATGGAAATAATTGTGAATAAAGCTGAGGTTTTTCCGGGTCACGAAATGACTGTTACCTCGGCACGATAGAAAACCTGTCGACCTTGCATGTCTCATTCCATGAGGTTAGGTCATTTTACATATGTACTCATGCCGTTTATATTGTGACTCTCCCCCCCCCCCCTCACCCTCTGCTTCGACGAGGGAGTACGGCTATATCCGTTCTATTTAATGTTTCTTCTTGGTTTGTGGCATTTACCTATCAGCTTCTCAAATCTTAAAAACACATGGTATGTGTATGTAAACAATAGAAATGTATTCACTCTTTATGTTTGGGTATATATAATCTGGGGTAAACTGGAAACACCGACTTTTGACTGCGAGCTTAATAGCTAAAACCAGGGAAAATAACTATTAATTTTCATTTCAAATGAGTTTCAATTAACCTTTAATTTTTATTATTGGGAAATAAAAATAAAAATTCCATCGTAATTAATATATTTTATTATTTTTTAAAAAAAAATTTCTAATAATTTTTATTTCAAAAACAAAAATAAAAATTATTTGAATAATGTTATTTCAAAATTTGTTATGGTGTGATTGCTTTTAT
Organism: Gonocerus acuteangulatus; assembly: GCA_946811695.1. NCBI lineage: Eukaryota > Metazoa > Arthropoda > Insecta > Hemiptera > Coreidae > Gonocerus > Gonocerus acuteangulatus. The sequence continues at coordinate 65,632,181 of OX328125.1, forward strand.
TTATTTATTTTTTTTTAAAAGCATCAGTTCTTTCCTGGCTTGAAAAGGATGGTAACCTGTAGATAACCCAAGTCCAAAAAACCTTTGTGGAAGTGGGAGTTTAAAAATTTAAATAGTACTGATACATATTGTAATTATAAATGTTTTAGTACAGATTTCCTCTCCCTTGCTTTCGCTTCCATCTTGGATACATGCCAATTAGTAAATATATGTTTCAATATACAGGGATTTTCGTAGGGAAAACGAGTGGCAGCGAGACCTCAAAGATTGATGTAAAGGCCTGCGGATTGCGACAGCTTGAGGTACCACGTGTAGGTCTATTATTAGAAGCCATGGTGAGTTTTCGTCCCGTTAGCCAGCCTCTCTGACCCGGTTCCCTCTCTCTCGTGTGTTTCACAATCTGTTTACCAAGTCACCTGTTGATCTCTTCCTTCCTTGACTGTTTCTCCTATTGTCATGTCAATAGGTTGATGTAACATCCTTCAGTCGGTCTTTCGCATCGGGGCTCGCACTCAGGGGAATGGATTTATCTTTGCATCATTTGCGGGTTGAGAATTGATTCTGCAGTAAGGACTTAGCACATTGTTTGATAGTAGAATGCCGTTTTTGCTGACATCTTTTTAATATTTGTAAGTAAATATTGACCCAAATTAATTGAATTCACGTAACCCAGTGCTTAGCTTAGGACACCCCAAAAATCCTCGCTGAATCAAAACGACTACGCCTGTTAACTGCTTTAAGTATTCCTGTTTTAATTTTTTGACGATTTTAAGGAAAGATTATCTACCGGTTACAATTGTTTTCTAGTAGGTATAGAGATAATGCCTTTAATTTTTTAATCTGACGAACTTTGGCATAGTGTGTTCACGACTTTCACGAAGTCCATTTATAAATAACACAGTTTCGTTGGACGGGTTTTCTACGGATTACCACCCTTTTCTGGCAGCATTCCGCTGATGCATTTTTCTTTTCCGAAAGAAAAGCTATCGCATCTCTTAGTACTAGTTTTTTAACGGTATATTGGCATGGGCTATTAACGCTGTTCTATCAGCAGGTTCCCACTCTTTTATTATGCCAACAGCACGTGGTCGGTCCCCCATTCAGGTACTAGCCACGCCCGACGTTGCTTAAATTCGGTTATGACCAACTTCGTCGGCATTTGCAGTAGTGTGTGTGTATATATATATATATATATATATATATATATATATATATATATATATAAACAATTCATTCATTCCTCTTATATGTTTGAAACATCAGGCTTTCCACTGCAGAATTTTTGGTTGAAGAGGAATTGTAATCCTCAGGAGATATAGGAAAACACTAATGATTAGCTTCTAAAAATTCTTTGTAAAACAATTTAATCATTGGAGGCCCGGTGGCCGTGAGTGTTACGGCGTGAGCACTTAACACTGCGTGCCAAAGGTAATGGGTTCGATTCCCACTATGGGGTGGTGGCTTTTCTTTAGAAAAAAGAAGGGCATCAGCCCTGTCCTGGCTAGAAAAGAGGGTAAAAATGCAGTTTCCAGCCCTCAAAACCGATTTCTTTCAAACTTTGCACAATAACGTATTTTGATGCACTAAACACGAATACGATAAAAAAAAACGTCGGATTTAACTAGGAAAGAAGTTATTAAGCACTTAAGTTCACTGTTGTGCAGGTTATGAGAGCTAATGTAAACAACTAAATTTGTGATGACTTTAAGGCATAAATTACGTCTTTAAGGCATACGTGCTGTGCGTTTCCGCTCGCTCCGCTCGCTCAAAAAGATAACAAAACCCCAGTCAATCCAACTCGCTAAAATTAATAGACTATAATATTAAGCACTAAAGTTAGGAAGGTTATAATACTAGGCATCAGCGTATTTGTAAACACGCGCATGCGCAGATATGTAACATTGGGAAACAGAGAACTCTCATTTGAAATGTTCAGAAACCATTTATTCAAAGATATTGTTAATTTTAAGGGCATCCTCACCCGTCGTCACCTGTCGCTTAAGGGCATACGTGCTATGCGTTTCCGCTCGCTCCGCTCGCTCAAGAAATTAACAAAACCCCAGTCAATCCAACTCGCTAAAATTGATAGAATTCTATTAATTTTAGCGAGTTGGATTGACTGGGGTTTTGTTATTTTCTTGAGCGAGCGGAGCGAGCGGAAACGCATAGCACGTATGCCCTTAAAGTCTTCCTAGACATTCCTCTAATCCTCCAAGACATCTCTTTTAGCTTTTTTCTTCTTCTTCTTCTTCTTGAGACTGGATTTTCGGTGGATACAAATCCCCAATCGCACTGAAAAATGCCTTTAAACGCTCTTCATATTTATGAGCGCGTTTGAAGAGAAATTCGGCTAAATATCCATCTAAATGTTCTTCTGTTTAGCATCAAAATATTTGTTTGACAATTGACTTGTTGACAATTGAAGTTCGATAGGCGCGAATTAGAACGATAATTATAAAGGCATTAGCAAATTATTAAGGGATTTCTGATATATAATACTTTTCATGAACGAAACAAGAAATGTGAAGAGTGTTTAATTATTTAAAAAAATGATTGTAAATAAATAACAGCTGATGAATTTCGATAATTTATGGTAAATTTCAATTAAACTTCCTTATTACGAACTTTTCCATACCCGCGCATGCGTATGTTGACAAATTTAGTTGTTTACATTAGCTCTCATAACCTGCACAACAGTGAACTTAAGTGCTTAATAACTTCTTTCCTAGTTAAATCCGACGTTTTTTTTTATCGTATTCGTGTTTAGTGCATCAAAATACGTTATTGTGCAAAGTTTGAAAGAAATCGGTTTTGAGGGCTGGAAACTGCATTTTTACCGAAAAGAGTGTTAACCTGTAGATAACCCGTCCTAAAATTTGTAGTTAATAATAATGCAAAAATTTAAATGAATAAATTTATCATTTCTCAATTTCTACGGTAAAATAACATATGATTGAACATTACTCTCTGAATAAGCAGGAAATGTGCTTATGAATCTCTATTTAAATTCTTGTTCAATTTTGCTCCCTTATACAGTCTATTAGCATTTTTCTGATTCAGTGGATGCAACTTGCTGCCCAGCTGAGGACGATCGAAAATTGTCTTTTGTTTTTATCATCGTGAAGTATTTTATTTTTACTATTCATTGAAAACATTTGTTGACTTTCATATTGGTATAGTAGCAATTATTTTCTCCTGTTAATGTCCGGATGACGGAAAAATTGTACTTGGAATGAAAATTTACAGTTAAGTACCTTGTGATGAAAAATGCCTAGGATAAACTTGAACATTGTTTTATTTTGTTTTGAGTTCATTATTGTCTCCTTACTGTGAATATTTTAGCGTATAAGCTGGTGAATACAAATTCACAATGAACTTTAACATAACTTCCATGAGATACATTACAATCCTATCCCTCCACTTCAAAAACTACTATGAAACACTGGGTATATCCCCAAAAGCTTCTCAAGGCGATATTAAATCGGCGTATTTCAAACTTTCTATGTTATACCATCCAGACAAAAATCAAGGCTGCAAATTAGCGTCTGCAAAGTTTCAAGACATCAAAGCTGCTTACGAAACACTAAGCGACTATAAATTAAGACGACGATATGACAGAGGAATCTTCGCTGATAGATACGATATTATATCGACAGAAAATGTTTTCAGGAAACCATATCCTACCATTATTAAAAAGAGACCGCTCACTACCGCCCGTACTCAGATCTACAACTTTGACGCGTGGTTGAAAGCGCACTATGAGGAAACTCGTCAGCGTAGGGCTGTAGCCAAGGAGAACTTAGAATCACTTAAGCGCTTTCAAGATGCAGCTGATAACGTAGCCAAGAGTCATACAGTAACTTTTACCATAATTGCGCTCTTTATATTGGGCATGCTAATTTCAAAGACTTTTGAAAATAAAGACAAGCCTTCCTCCAAGAAGAAGTAGTCCTTCTCTCTTCAGATCGATTTTCAGTGAAAATCCAGCAGATGAATAATTTTTGAAGTTTATTTGATTAAATTTTCTGATGCTTGTGCTTCAACTTCTTTATTGTATGTTATCGATTACATGAATTCATTCACTATTTTCGAATTTGTATCTCATCCTTTCTGCTCAATCGCTTATTTTAAAATTTTATTTCTTCAGTATTTAGAATGGCGAACAATTTTCTTCATTTGTCAAAATGCTAAGGGAGAGCTCTAAGACAATTTAGTACTATGTGCAAATTCTTTTTAAATTGATAGCACGTTTTAATTAGTCACTTAATACTATTTTAACAAAGAAATATGCCATATGTTTCGTTTCAACGGGTTTACCTGGGTATATAGTGTTTTATCTTGAATGTTTTTATGTAAATTTTTACGTCCATTTATTATTGACAATGATTTTTAGGATTGGTTATCTATAAGTACCACCCTTTTCTAACTAGGATAGTTTCCGGTTTGATTCCTTCATAAGTTTTCAGTGTTTGTTTCTTGAAGCTGAAGAACCTGTTTCTTGTCCGCCAGTTATGGTAGAAACGGCTAATCATATGAACCACCCTTAGTTTTATAGCAGTCGAATTGTACATTGGTCGAATTTTCGTTGCTCGAATTTAGTAAAACTTAAATAATACTAACAGATATTTTCAATGTGCTTAGTTAAATGCTTCTTCCCCCTCTCATTTTATGATGAGGTAGTCAAATGTGTGATTTTTAAACCTTGTCCTTGTTTTCATTCGTCTCCACCATTTATTCCAACGACCATCTTTCTTTAGTCATGTGTCGTTTTCATTCTTACAGACCAAAAAATCGTTTTATTATATTTTTAAGTATTTTGCATGCGCAAAATGTTTTTCTTAATTTCCAGAGATAATAACCCAGAGCGCTTCTGTAATAACGTAGCTATATTTGGATGTTGAGCTGTATTCAGATCAACTCAAGTAACAATAATTGCTCTGTGCGTGAATCGAAAACGTTTTTTTATATTTTGAATATTTAAAAGCTCCAAACAATCTCATCCACCCCAAACGTATTCATTTTAGAGATTTTCTTAAGATGTCAAAAGGTATGTAATCCTCCCTGGACTAAGGGGATTCTTAAAATGTTGAATTTATTTAATAATAAATAGGATGAAGCTAGAATTTCCGTTGGTTGATATTAGTAATGAATAAGGCACTCTTTACCGGCAAGGATGTTAGCCTTGCTAAGTGGGTGAAGGCAGGCTGGTTGCCCTCCCCTACCATACAGTAAATGGTATCTTCAGAACACAGCATAGCAATCCCCAGCTGGTAGAATCATCATTCTATTTCGATTTTTTGTAATGTAGAGATCCGATGACCGTGAGCTTTAAAGCTTATCTATTAAAAACGAATTATTAATGTATTCTTACCTACCGCAGTTGATTGCAATGAAAATCGGTATACTTGGTAACCAAGTAATGAGGAAAATGTGTCGGGAAAATATGCAATACACATAGGGCTATTAGAAGTGAAGGCTCCATGTAAAAAAGTCCGGCTCGCAGGAACTGCCTCATCTTAGCGCGGTTCCGTTCTTATCCCTAGTCTAATTTCGAAAGATTAAAATAGAAGTAGTTATTATTTTGTTGAGAGGAGATCGTTGACCGTTGATGATGCAAGGTAGGGATTGTCCGGGTTCGGTCACTGCTACTTAATAATACATACCCCGGGTCTTTTTGCGAAGACCACATCCAGTTACTTTTGAAGTAGCAGTAGTGATTTATAACAGTTACTCGTACTCGCTGATAAGCTTACTGATTAGCTTATAGGTTCTTTGCTGGTTATCTACTACTTCTTGACTCGTTATCTACGATTATAATTCATATTAGATAATGGCAAGCAATATTTATTAATAAAAAGGTTAATATGATCAAAATCAATTCTCTCAACTATGAAATAAGTTATTAAGCTTTTAAGTTGACTGTTTTGCAGGTTATGAAGGATAACAAACAACGTTATTTGTAAACAAACATATTTTATTCCTTTTCTCTCTCTCTTTTTTGGATATTTTACATTTATTAGGCATTACATGCTATGCGTTTCCGCTCGCTCAAGAAAATATCAAAACCCTAGTCAATCCAACTCCCAATTAATAGAATTATATTAATTGTAGCGACTCTAGTCTATCCAACTCGCTAAAATTAATAGGATTCCATTAATTTTCCCCAGTAAGAAACCAATCCCTTTTACTTTGTCAGGAACATCGCGAACTAACTGTAAAAGACTCATTTTTCTCACAAACATAAGCAGAGCTTTTTCATAAACAAAAGCTAATTCACTGTTGAAGGTTACTTTACTCCCAGCAAGAACGAATGCAATTGGTCATCCAATCCTCCAATAGGAAGGCAAAGGAGTTATGCGCATGCGCTACATCACTGATACAATCACTACTGCTACTTCAAAAGTAACTGGATGTGGTCTTCGCAAAAAGACCCCATACCCCATATGTGTGTGTATGTGGGCATATATGTGTACATATGTGTGCGTGTATATGTGTATGTGTATATGCATATATATAAATATATATATATTATATATGTATATATATATATATATATAAATATATATATATATATTATAGTATATATATATAAATATATATATATATATATTATATATGTATATATATATATATATATATATATGTTAGGTATATTTACATAGATATGTGCATATATTAGTGTTAAATATGTCCTACTTGTATTTACAGCCCTGATGAAGGCTTGAAGTTCAAGCCGAAACGTCGGCACAATAAAACCATTTTTACGATAAAATGTAGTTTTATTAAGTAGCAGTGACCGAACCCCGACAGTTATTATTTTGGTTCCACCAGTCTTGAAAGGAAGGATTTACAATCTTACCTGGAAGGGCTGGCAACCCTAGAAACGGTCCCGCTAGTTACAAGGTCTTGGAACTCTATATTTCTAACAATAAATTGTTTTTGTTATTTTACTTAACCTGTTTTATTTTCGAATACATTATCCAACTATAAGCAATTAAAAAATAACAAGGAATAAAAACAGATAAAAAGAATAGTTCGAATAAGCGAAATCAATTACTTTAAAGCTTTAAGCTCTTATTTCACCGATTGTCATCGCCTAATCAAAACTTTCATTAGAACCTTTTATGTAGAGCATTTAATAAGCTCTCTAATGGTATTCTTCCGTTTACCAAGATTTTCAACCGTTTTCGAGATATTAATGAAAGTTCCCAAAATTTACATTATTTCTAGCAACAGAAAATTGGTCTCATTTTTCCTATCCTGTTTTACACACAAATACATTTTCCCAACACAAGAAATTACAAAAATAAAAAGCAATAAAAAACGAAGGGAAAGAGACAAAAATTACAAAAAGAACGACAAAACCCCGTTCTTAAGAACAAAACAAGACGTATTTGAAGTTTTAAGCACTTATTTCTCCGATTGACATAACCTAATCAAAAATAGTTTTAGAATCTTTTTTGTAGAGAATTTAGTAAGCTTTCAAATAGTTTCTATCCACTTACACGATTTCCCTACCGTGTTCGAGATATTAATGAAAGTATACCAAGTTCCCAAAACTTTTCATGTCTGTTCATAAAATATTTTATTCTAACCCTTCCTTAACTCCAAACGTAACAAAACTTTCAACATATTAGTTTTAATGAAAGTAGAACATGCAGATAATGTTTCAACTGAATCCCGTAATTCTAAGTACCCAAACCAAAAACGGTATTCAAAAACTAGTTTTCCAATTTTCTCGAAAACGGTTAAAGCTATCGCCTTGAAAATGGTTCCATTCGTTTTCCTAGCCCAAGAAGCCTATAAAAAGAGTACTTACAAGCTTATGAACTCAAAAACGTAAGTGTTACGATTTTTTTTGCGCGAATTTCGCCCCAAAAGCCATCTTCCGGTGGGCGGATTTTGCTGGTTAACGAACTTGACCTTTCAAATTGGACGACGGATTTTTGTACCAAATTTCATCAAAATCGGACCATCAGGGAAGCCAGAAATGCGCGAACAGACATATATATATATATATATATATATATATATATATATATATATATATATATATATATATATATATACAAATTTGAACTACCATCATTTTCGGTTTCCTGGGGTTCTGAAACGCAAAATTTTCTAGTCGGCACTTCTGGATTGCGTCATGATATCAACCTTATAAGCGGGGTTCCTCCCTATGGGGGAGGGAGGAACCGCGCTAAAAGGGTAGACCGTTCGAAACTATGTAGTCCAGTGGCTATTTACCAGACATTTTAATAATTTTTATTTTAAGATCTTCGAATTTAAGGCTATGGGTCCAATTTACCAGAAAAAAAACTGGTTAGAAAAAAGGAGTAACCCTTAGATAGCCTCCCCAAAATCTCCGTTATCAACTATAAATGAACATTAAAATAGAAATACATAAATGTATTTATTGCGTGGGTTACTTTAAACAAATTCTTCAGAACTGTATCGTAGACTGACAACCTTTCCGTTTGTCTCGTGTGAGGACGTTGTCTCTTGCTCTTGTAGAGCTTGAGATTATAATCAACTTTCTATTTCTTTTTTTTTTTTCAAATAGTTTTGAAAAATGTATTCAAAAATGTATTTTGTATTATTATTATGAATTGCACTCTGTAACATTATTAACGCATTGTTTTCACCGATATTATTCATTATATTTCGCTGAGTGCCCATTGTTTATTATGTACCAGTGATAATTATGGTCTAGCTTTAATAAGCTAATTGAAACTTTTATATTTCTTTCAAAATTAACAATTTAAGTTTTTTCTCTTATATATATATACTTTTTTTTTAATTGTTTGTTACAACTATAATTTTCCAACATTATTTAATAATTCTTTATTGCATCTTTGGATTTTTTATTTTATTTTATGGTTTTCCCCATGAGTTCAATCTAATTGTTTTGCAGTAAAGGACTGCTACAAAATTAGGTTATGGTATTTAGCATAGTAAGTTTTCAGATATAAAAAAAATGACGTCATCTGTGCAGAGTGAAAAGTACTTATGTAAAAATGGAATATTGTAAACTTTAATGGAGACATTCGTTTATCTCGAAATTGCTAATGGCATAGTATATTTAAAGATAGGAGCACTCCATATACTATTTCTCAATTATTTTAGTATTATAATATACTGGTTCTCTATCACTTTAGAGCCGGGCTATCCATAGCTTGTCCTAAACACCCATGGAGGAGTAGAGAATTCTTTCAGCGGTCGTATTGATGAAAGAACTCAACCTGCTCTAAGCGGGATTCGAAATCGCAAGCCCACATGTGAATCACTGGCTGTAGCCACTAGACCACCTGGAGGCTCAATCTCGTTATTTGTTTGAAATGCCGGCGATTATTTTTATTTTAGTCTTTTCAGTTATTTGAAATGAAAATAAACTATCATTTTTCTGCTTGATTCGCCCTGTGTAGTCCTAGTGCCACGCCGCGTGGCACGAGAGGGCCAGGAATGTGAATGAAGTTGACCTCGCCTAGCTGCTCTCTCTTCATTGACTGGCTTACTGCCACAACCGTCTGCCCTCTCTACTCTAGCATAGGGTACAACCTCTCCACGCTTCTAGCCTCTCAGCATAATGATCTTAAGAACAAAACATACTTTCAATTAGTCAAATTATTGTTTAATCCAATTTTTCAAATGTCTCTTTTTATACATTTACTATAAAGAGGCCTAATGATTTTAGAATATTACCTGGAACCGAAATGACCACCCAAGTGGGCCGGTTGTGACCGTCCTAAATACACAGTTTGTTCAAATATTTTTTGAACAAAATTGATTATACAGTTTTTGCACCTAGATTCTGGATGCCTGTTATCATCTGGTCCAACACCTTTCAGTGTTGACCTCTTTGATATCTCTGAAAGTGGTGGTACATGTTTCTCCTAGACGTTTTCCGAATAGCTCATCCCTTAGATAGCCTGATGACGATGGAATTGGCGTTCGATATATCGCAAAGTTGTTTCAATCTTCATCTGGTATACTTTTTCTAGTAATCTTGTTAAAGAAAGAATTATATTAACCCACTATTAAATTAATTTTTAGGCTACAATCCTCAGCAGATTTGGGGAAAACGTTTTCTGACGTCCACTTATTTTTGACAGAGATTTTTGGGAAGGGTTATCTATAGGTTACTTTCTTTTCTTTGCAAGCGCAATTTCTTTTTCTCGGACAAGAAGTCACCACCTCAAACACAAGACAAAGAGTACTTATCCCTTAGTACTTACGGCTACCTAATGCTATATAATAGGAGAAATTATTTTTTCTTAGTATATCTAAAATTTGAGATTCCTACGTAGAGAGAGAAAAGGCACAAAAACGACATTTCATTTCAAACTCAATAAATTAGTATTTCTTAAGTTCTAATTGATGAGGTTTTGATCATTTTTCTCTTGATTAGTTCCCTCGATAATCGGTTACTGCTGACTTCATTTATTACTGACGAACTATAATACCCATTACATATATGTAAAATAACATTGAGCTCGTAAAAGATATTACATAATCCCCTTCTCCTACTCACTCCATCAATTATTTCTCACATATTTTTTAACGGACAATGCATAAAATCTTATCTGATGCGTTTCTTTGTTGAATGTCAAACTTTTACTAAAACAATTACAAGACGACTGTCTTGTATTATCTAAATTGGGTATTTTTGGTATCCAATTTCCTGTTGTACTTGGATGGATGGAACACTTAATATTATGTTTTCTTATATCACACCCATTTGTAATTTATAATATATGAGTAGCGATGAAGGAAGTTGTTAGCCCGACGGAGTTGGTTGTGAGTGCTATGGCCTTGCTGCAGGCTGACCCAATTCTAGCGGGCCTATCGCCCTTCGCCAGCCCCCTACCCTCCTACACTCGGCTTGTTCCTTCACCATACTGGTTGCAGGTCGGCTTGTGTTTCTGACACTATCATTGATAAATACCCGGTCTCCCATGGATTGGGCCTTCTCTTTCCGCCTTTTATAATTCGAAACTTTAGGCCTTTTTCGGTAATAGACTTGCCCCCACTTGGATAGAAATTTGAACGAATTCTCTTATCCAGACAATGTCTAGATACAATCGAGAGGCCAATTCCGGTTCACCTACATGTTTACATTACATAACAATATCTGGAGAACATCTGGCTTTCATTTGAAGTGGGAGCACGATACAATTGTTTACCTACGCTGCCCGATTTTTCGCGGTATGGACGTTTTGTGTTATTGCTGCATATACCAAACTTTACATCAGCCAGATAAATACGCCACTTACTACGTTGTCTGCCTGCCAGAAAACGCAGTGTCGTTGCCAACCTAAGAGTCAGGGGAATCGTATCTCTTACAACTGCTTTCTCTTTTCTCAATAATTCCGTCTAAAGCACGGATTATTGTTCCAAATCAAGATCAAAAAGATAAAAGTTCCGGACACCCATTGATTCTTCCGAATTCTGCGTAAAAAGTGCAGCCTAAAGGGGGTCCTTCCGCAAAACTTTCATGCTTCCGCCTGGGTTTCCTCTTTCTTTTTTTTTCTTCTAATTTGTATGCGATTAGCTACCTCGACAAGATCAATTTATGACGAACAAGGCACTCAAGTGTGTATTACGCTGCTGTATCCAAAGCCCTTTTATATGAAATGTCTCCCTACATGAGGCACTCTCGATTTTTTAGTCTGATTTTACCGTTCGTCTCGTCTACAGCGCACATTGTGGAAGCTGCAGTTTGTATAATATGAGAAATCCACATAGGGAAAACCCAGGGCTTTGGTTGACCCTGATAGCTACACGGGCCAAAAGCGCGAACTCGTGCATCTGGCGAGTTAGCCCTCCTGGTCGTGAAAGCCTCATATATACAATCACTGGACTTAGTATCCAAGTATGAACAAAGCCTTCACTAGCTAAGTAAATTCACTAGCTATGAGGTTTCCCTTTAATGGAGTCCCATTTTTGTCAGCCCTTGCCTTCGGGCCCATCCTCTATACCCTTAAAACTACCCGGAATCAGCTTCTCGGTTCTTCTCTTCTTCTGAATAAACGCAATTCTAGGCCTGATTCATAAATATCTTGATCATATTATTTATTTTGAACAAGAAATTTATCACTTTGGTGCGTGGGGACGTTGTCTCTACTAACTATATGAAAATGATAATGTAGGAATTGTGGTAGCTCTGAGGGCTATAAAGATATCTAAGTCTTAAAAAAAGTAAATAAAAAAATACACGGGTAAAAGTAGAACTACATTTATTTATGCTTTTCAGATTCTCATTTGACTTTTACATGATTAACACTTAACCTGTCAAAAGATCCTTACTTGTATGGCATCATTGAGAAAAATATGTTTATATTCGGAGAAAACTCAACACCAATGCAATTTCCGTACGTTCAACCCGTGACAAGTTTCTCTCGCTTTCTATCTCTCACACATACATGTGTGCATACAAACAAATAAACGACTTTTCTGTATTTTTCTAAAGGATGACGCAGTTGCATATCTAGCTCTAGGAATCACACGAATTTCTCTTTCCTTACAGATTATCGAGATTAAACAATAAAACCTTTTTTCTTTTTTTAATAGAGCCGGGTATTACGCGGAGGACAAAATGATTAATTTAGTTGTGCTTGTTTCCTTAAACCTTGTTGAACTGACTAGCCCACGAATTGACGTGTCCTTGCGGTGTACATATTATTTTTTGCGGTTCTAACCCATTTCCCTTCCAGTTTTGGATTTTTTAGAAAACTTCATAACTCTTGACATGGGATTTCTCCTTTATGTATAGCTAAGAAAGGTCTACAAATGCAGTAGATGTAAGAGCCCTTCCAGCTGACTGGGGTATGAATTTTTTTTTTTTTTTTTTTTTTTTTTTTTTTTTTTTTTTTTTTTTTTTTTTTTTTTTTTTTTTTTTTTTTTTTTTTTTTTCTCACCCTCCAAATTTATTTCTATGTACATAAAGAACCCCAGGCCCAACGGGTTGGGACCTGTGGCTGGACTTAAAACTACACCTTATGCTACGCTTACGTACTAGAAGGGACTGTAACAATTTACAAATGGGAGACTTAAGCCTACTTAGTCTAAGGAACTAAATCTAGGGGGGTTCGGGGTTGTCTAGGGAGGGACTAGTCAAGGATGTATCTTAACCTAACTTACAACTAACTTAATCTAATATGTACATTTATTTACAATATATACAATATACAGCTGCAATTACGCAGCCTCCTCTCCAAGATCCAAGATTCTCCTGGTGCTGCCCTGCCACCTCTGGGGGAGAGGTGGTGGAGTCAAGTCCCTAAATAGGGGGTTGACACAGTACTGGAGGCCGTCATAGAACTTGATATGACGCCTCCGTATGAACTCTTGTACTGAGGGCAGCATCAGTTCGTCGTGGAGGATGACCGGCTTCGTTCTCCGGAGGCTTGTGTGCTGCACGGCCCGTAGCAGGACCCCATTCTGGAAACGCTGCAGCCGCTTCAGAACACTGGGGTACATGTACCTCAGGGCGGGTGCCCCGTGCAGAAGGGTGGGCCTGATGATCGCCTTATAAATCTGCAGCTTTAGCCGAAGCGACAGCTGGGCAGATCGTAGAAGGTGATTCAGGCGAAACGTCTTCTGCCGGGCTTCCTTCAAGCGGCTGTTGACATGCGGCGTCACGGACAGGTGCCGGTGTATGTGCACTCCCAGGTAGTTTATTTTAGTGGACAGCTTGATCCGCTGACCCCTGACCTCAAAGTGTGAGGGCAGGGCTCCTCGGGGTCGGCTTCCTTTATTTCCCTGGAAGGAACATACCACGGCATCTGTCTTTGACGGGTTGACGTCTATTCCTACAGCTCCAAGTGCGTCTACGATTTTTTCGCAGGCGGACTGGGCCCTCATAAGAGCGACTCCGGCGTTGAAGCTGGAGGAGTAGACGCCAATGTCGTCAGCGTAGGCAGCTAAGGCGACTCGAGGGAACTGCATCCTCACGATGTGGGCGGTGTAGATGGTGAACAGCACTGGACCCAGCACCGATCCCTGTGGGACTCCACACGTAGACGGTCGACTGCTGGATACATCACCACCAATCCTGACGGCGAACGTTCTTCCCGACAAGTAGCTCTCAAGAATCTTGACAAGCTGTGCCGGGAATCCGTAGCACCGCAACTGATGCAGAAGCACCTGGTGAGATACGCAGTCGAACGCCTGCGTGCAGTCCAAGGAGATGAAGGCCGTTGCTCTGTTCTTGTTGAGCTCTGCGGCCACGGTGTTCTGGAGCTTGGCGACGTGGTGATCGCAGGAGAGCCCGGGCCGAAAGCCAGTCTGTTCCGGGGGGATTACATCCGCTTCCGCGCAGTGCTTCAACACATGAGCAAGGATCAACTTTTCGAAGATCTTGCTCATGTGACTCAGCAGGCTTATCGGCCGGTAGTGCTCGGGCTTGTCTCCTGGCTTCTTTGGTTTTCGAAGAGGGACCACCACGGCGTGCTTCCATGCCTCGGGGAAGTGTCCAGTGCGATAGGCTGCGTTGAAGATGTTCAGTAGGTAGGCCTTCGCTTTCCTAGGGAGCATCTTCAGCATCACATACGGTACACCGTCCAGCCCGGAGGATTTGTTTCCCTTTGTCCGCCTCAGCGCCGATTCCAGTTGCCTGTAGGTGAAGTGCAACGGGGTCCTGGGGAGGTCTTGGGGATCACCGTCAAGCCTCGGTGAAGTCTCGGTTCTCCGACGGTCGTTCTCCTCGTAGTAATCGGCGAGGGCTTCAGCTTGCTCTGCCGGTGACAGGAGGTGATCGCCGTCGGAGAGGATGACCTCGCGTCGCTTGGTGACCGTGCAGCGAAGGAGCCGCCAAAACTGCCTAGTGTCCTCGTGGGTCCGTCGGAGCTGCTCGTGCCAGAGGGCCGTCTTCCATTGCGCAGACAGCTGCGCAATTTGCCGGTTCATGGCATTGATAGGGGCCCTCAGGGTTCTATCTTTCGTCCGCGCCCATATATTCTTAAGGTTGTTTCGCATCCCGATCAGCCTGGTGATGTGAGCAGGAGGCTTACGCTGGTTGATGGGCTTCGGAACAAACTTAGGAATCCTTCTGTCGGCGGCGGACTGAATGACCTCGGTGAAGCTTTTGACGGCTTCGTCGAGGTCGGCAGCAGCTCCGAAAGTCCCAATGGCGGGCAAGTCGGAGAGGATATCCTCCTGGTATCCTTTCCAATCTGCCTTGTGGAGGATGTACTTCGTAGGCAGCGGCGTAGGCTGGTCTCCTTCCATCTCGTACAAGACCGGGCGGTGGTCTGAGGGACCGTAGTCCAGGGCACTGCATCTCGTCACTGCATGCAGATCCTTAGTGAGGAGCAGGTCTAGGGTGGACGTCCAAGCGGGGTTCCCTGCATGTCTGAATGTGTGGATCCCCGGATGAAGAACTCCGAGACTCGTCCTCACTATGTACCGCCCCAGTTCATTAGCCGTGGAACACTGCCAGACTTGGTGTCGGGCGTTGAAATCCCCGACCAGAACATGGTGGGGCTCCTGCGATGCAGTCGTGATGAGTGCCTTGGTCTCCGCCAGCGGTGCTCGGGGCCTTCGGTAGACGCACGTGAAGACGTAGCGTCTCCTCAGGCGAACCGAGACGGACACTGCCTGGGTCCCGGTGTTAGTGGTGGGCTGCTGCTCAAGAAGTCTTGATGGCAGGTCTCTTCTAACGAGCAGCAGCACTCCTCCGGAAGTTCCAGACAGGCCGTCGCACCTGTACGAGGTGTATCCTCCGAAGAACGGCCGGTCATGGGGGCGCAGCTGGGTGTCCGTAATGGCCACCACCGCGGGGGAGTAAGTCTGGAGAAGGTGTTCCAGCTCAGCCAACTTAGGTCGAAGGCTGCGGATGTTATAGTTGACTATGATGTGCCCCATCATTTTGAGGGCATCACCAGGTCAACCAGCCTGTCGACTTTATTCATGAGCTTGCTCACAGTGTCCATGAGCCCCATTATGAATGGTGGGGTATGAATGGAGTTGGAGCGGCTTGATATAGTGGGCGGGTGGGGGATCGGCCTTACTCTACCATGCGTAATTGTTGGCATCTAAATACCTGCCTCCCTCCCTATTACTTGCTAGCTCGACGTCATCACCATAATGACTGGCCTTTGTAGATCTCTCTCCTTTCGACGTATACTCCAGAGACGTGGTTGTGTATGAAACCCGATCATACTGGAATCTAATAAAAAGGGCGTAATGAATCTCTTAGGGTAAATATAAATATTATTTATCTAGAGTCCCAAAATTGCTATGTGGGCACCGTTTCTGAACTGTGCCACTTCAGGGGCGCTCTCTCTCTCTATATATATATATATATACATACATATACATTTTAAGAAGGGTCATCACTTGGGAAAGTGCTATAACATCCCAAACTGGATGTTGATTGAATGTCCACTGCTATAGATTGGAAATACTTAGCGGGAAAAATATTTTCGCGCGTTTCATCCCTCCCTTCTTAAGGACTGGTTTCACGTTTTAGTTATCAAAGAACAGGAAAGTAACAGTGGTTCAAATTTGTATCAAACAAAAACACTTTGTGTTATTTCAAAGGTTGGTTCGTAAACCAGCAGTAACTGTCCATCGTAATATTCTTTTTTTTGGGGGGGGGGGGCGAAAATTTCCTATGCTATATTTGATAGGGCGATCTCCGTCGTAAAAAAATCTGTTCTTAAACTGATTGTCTGCTTAGGATACTCTCGTTTCCTGTTGTGGCGCCTAAGATCTTCCTACGCTTTCAGATTTCATATTACGTTTTTACAACTAGTAAATTTTTCAGGGAAGATAAATAAAAACCATGGACTGTTTTGTATTCTATGCTTTCCAAAAGGCACTGGGGGTAAAAACGGAAACTTCTAAGGTGACGCAGTTCCGGCGAGTCGCACTGTTTTGGCTTTTTGAGGTGCTTTATTACCATGTTCCTTAACTTTATTGTTCTACTATTAATTCTCGTTAAAAGATGAAAGTCAAAATAGGATTCTTTGCAGAACTTTTGGGTCGTTTCATTTAAGACTACGTCGCTATTGTGCATGATCGGGGCTGAGGTAAACCAGAGAATCTTTAAAACCCTAACTTTTCATGAGAATTAAAAAAAATAGTTTCTTGATTTAATGAATTTCCTAACAACTATATATCTACATCAGTAAAATTTAAATAAAAGTCAGACATATATACATATAAATATCTTGGAATCAAGTTTAGTTTAGGAGTGTGGCTTGGGTCTCATCTAGTATGTGAACTCTTCTGTTATTTATTTTTTTTCGTTTTTAAAGGCGCATCAACTATTTTGGCTATTAGCGCCGGGCTATCTACAGGTTACCAACCTCTCTTCTGTTATTGAATAAAGCTTTAGTTTGATTACAAATATTTCTGCGATTAAAGTACATCTGTTTACAGGAGACAATTGGCAGCATTGATGTGGGGTATAGCGTCCCTTTCTCACAATGAGTTTTTTTCTCAATTGTTACATTCCTTAAGATACCAGGTAATAAAAGCATACTTAAGCCATTTCATAGTAGCCCCATTGTACTACAATGAATAAATACAATGTTATAATGTTATTCGCTGAGGGTTTTATTCTTAATGTTACTCATAGCTTTAATGTTGTTGTTTACCTATTCTTTTTTATAATTAGGCTATAAATATTCATTTCCAATGCAACAATCTTAAACATTGTTGTATTACCCGCCTAATCCTGAATTTTAGATAAGCTAGTTACAATTGTAGATAAGATAGCTACAATGGTAAAAATGGTTCATGAGGTGTTCTTGTTTTTTGTAACGAATATTGGTGTGGATTATTCTAACAAACTACTATTAATTGCACTGTCGGATCAAATCGCTTTTCACTTCGAGAAAATATATTGGTCTGGGGGGAAGATTGTACTTTTAACACAGTTCTGTTATCAATTTCATTTCGCTTCTATCAATTTATTACATTAAGATTTTTGCTTCCATTTATTTATTTTTTTCGTTTACGTTTCTTGCAATAATTATCATTTTTATATACATGGTATTTTGGGCAAAATCATATAAGAAATAGTGAAAAATATTTCATTTTCAAGGATTAAAGATATTGTTGCGTCGTCATTTAAAGCGACAAAAAAATCCTAGCTTTCCTGATATTATCTAGTTGTTTCCTACTTGTGATTAATTAATTTGATTTTTTTTTTATTTGGAACTGCATTAAAATTTCCACACGCAAAATATCCAAACGTTTTTCATTTCGCCCAAACGTTCTTCTTTTGGTTTCTCTTTCCTTGTTTTTACTTTTTTTAAAGGTTTGTTGAAGATATTAGCGTTACGCCTTGAGGTATGGAGAAGGCGGATTCTTCCTCTTTATTGTGAGTACAATTGTCACCGAGATAGATGTAAGCGTAGCCAATAGCGCGTCTCGGGTGTATTGTTGAGGAACCTGTGGGAAAATTCCCATTACGTTGCTCGTTTCCCACTCCTTTCTGAATCTGTAACATTTCTTATTTATTTATAATCCCAGTAGTCGCCTTGAGTACAATTATTGCTTCGGGTTCAACCAGTTTATAATTCTAGAATATATTCGATATCAACGTTATGAACAATAAAACTATTCAGTCAGCGAGTAAGGCGGACACGCGACAGCTTAGCTACCAGGAGAGTTTGCCAATTGATACAATAAACAAAATATATCGTGAATTAGTGTATTTTAGTTTTATTAGAAAATCATTTTTATTATGTGATTCTCCCTTCGATGTTAGGAAATAAAAGTTAATATTCCATTCGTTATAACCATGTTCTTGCTGTCCAAAGTTCTTGATTTGATTCCTTATTATTATTGTTGGCTAAATTCGGGGGCTTTGATTTTGGCTAACTCCAAGTCAGGGTTCAGTATCTTAATAAAATGACATTTTTTATAATAAAACACGCCTCAAGGATGTGCAATCATTTCTGCTGGAATGGGCGAAGTAAACAATCGCGCTGGTCAATTAATCATTTTTTCTTTGCATGCATTTTTTTTATATTTAAAAATAAACTGTATAAAAAAAGAAGAAACTGCAAACATAAGGTAAGATTTTCAGGCAGGTATTTAAAACGTGAAGATGTTTGCTAAAGAGATTGAAAACTAAACTAATACAGAACATAATCGTTATTTGTATGTAGGCTCTGGAGGAGGACGCGCCGGTTATTGAAAATAAAATCCCTTGTGCCGGTAATAGGTGCCTTCCTGCATTAGATGAAGACGAGGGGAAGTGGTCGTTAAGTGGCTAAGAATCCGTCATGCCTCGCCTCGACTCAAGGACTCGTTCTCATCTCCTTCATACTTAACAGTTTTTATAGAAATCCTACGCGAGTCTCTCAGGTTTCAATAAGGTCAGTGTGCCAACATCATGGAAAATCCTAAGGTTTCTACTTCTTTCTAAATAGAGCCCGGAAGCTAGGCAAAATGCCTTTTTTATCTGAATGGATATATTGAAGAATCAGATAGAAATAAATATGTTTTCGTGTATTTAGGAAGCGTAGAGACTATATTTATTTGCCTATTTTGGCTTCCGTTGCCTATTAAAGCCTTTTTTTTTTACTTTTTTTGCTCGTCATGCAATTTTATTTTGCGATTTAAACATTTTAAAAAGCACATAATGAATTTCCGTTCTTCGAAGACAAAAAAGGCTGCACAAATTAAATTACATATTGCTGTCACAAATATCTATTCGAAAGCTTATTTTCCCAAGCCATGGATTTTACCTCTGTAAATAACAGAACCATCCTTAGTAGAAGGAATGCACAAGCATAATGAATAGCAAGAAAGAGAGAGGATGAGAGAAGTACGTCTCCTTCCTCACACCCTTTTTGCCGTGTCAATGGTCTATTTACCTGGTATTCCGGATTTAGAAATGATAAGATAATGCAGAGGATGTTTTTACTTGATGAAAACAATTTTTTCTGAGAAGGTCTATTACAGATTATACTTTGAACAAGCATCTTGTTGTTGCTTGTAACAAGGGAAAGCAAGAGTAAGGCCTCTCGTCCATTGGAACCGAAAACCTGTGAAATGAATTCGTCCGAATTCGGACTAATAGGCACGAACTCCAAACACGAGGCTCCATCATGTACCGCGTCCATTGGGCCCGTATCGTTCGGACGAATTCGTCCGAACTAGTCCGAAGTGCGAACTGATCCCATCCTGCTGGTATTTATATTTGAGAAAAGGTACGAATAGTCAGAGCTAAAATGGATTGTGATAAATTAATTGTGCTTATCCAGGAAAGGGAATATCTGTGGGACCAAAGGGAAAGAAAATACCACCACCAGACGTTCTTGTGGAGAAATCGTCTATCGAAAATTACTGAATTTTTTTATTTTAGAATAAATATTTTCAAGGATGTATTTCTTGTATTGCATTGTAAGGAAATGTATCCTTTCTCATTCGAAAATAGGAAAAGTGGTGGTCATCGTCGATTTGAAGATCGTTCCACAAATGAGAAAATTCACCAAACTTCTTTCTTTTGGCGTTAATATGATTCACCCAAATTTCCCGTCTTTATCGATGTCGTCTTAGCCGTCGATGAATCAAAGGTGACGATTCCAAAGGAAGAGCCATCACGTCAACTACGATTTCGGACGAACACTGAGGCAATGGACGAGAGGCTTTCGCGCGAATTCGGACGCACGCCGTTCGTTGTTTCGCAGTTCGCAGCTTTTCGGTTCCAGTGGACGAGCGGCCTTAGTACACTAATTCTGTGATAAATTGATAATAAAGAAATGAATGAGTATTTAAAATACATATTTTCATTAATAATGAGTGAGAATCCTCTGTGCCTTCACTCCTAATAAATGCCTATTTTAATTACAGTACTGCCTATTTTCAGTATATCAAGTGCCTTTTTGCCTGCCTATTTTAACCAAAAATCAATGCCTCTATTTATAAATATAGGTGGCAGCTTCATTATACAGCTTTCCTCCCTCCATAGGGACAGAGGAAACGCGCTAATGAGGCTGGCCTCATGACGCAATCCGGAAGTGTCATCAAAGGGTTCAAATTGGTATATACTACACTTATTTCTCTGTTCGCTCTTTCAGGCTCAGAACAGGTCCGATTTTGATGAAATTTGTTACAAAAATCCGTTGTCTGATTTGAAGGATCAAGTTTGTTAATCAGCCAAAAACGCCCACTGTAACCCTTTGATTTCGGGGATATTCGTGTGAAGTAACGTTTTATTGGTATGCCTCTACAGGCTTCCAGGTACACTTTTTATAGGTTTTCTAACATATGGAAACGAATGAAACCATTTTAGGTGATATTTGCAACCATTTTTGAGAAACAATTAAAACTAAAACGAATTTTCCGGTCGGGTACTTAGAAACGATGGATTCAGTTTTGTTAGCTGAAACTATTCTCTATTTCTAGATTGTTAGTATTCCAAACCCTGGAAATGGTACCATATTTGTATCTATAGTTCTGTTACCTATCACAATTATAATTTTTTTTTGTTTTTGTATTAATTTCTTCTTTTTTTTTTTGTCATTTTAGCTGACGTAGGCTACCAATGAGTAGCCGAAACGTCCGAAATATAGATTTTTTTTAAACAAAATCATATTGAGGTTTATTTAGCCGAATCCCAACCATTCCATCTTTACTTATCACCTCGGCGGCTAACTATCTAATCATCATGGGGACAACATTGTAAGGGAATTGGGAAAAGCCCTTATTGATCCCATGAGTGGAAAGAATTTTTTTCTAGGTCAAAGTTCGCTAAAAAAGGATTTTAGGAATTTTCAACGAAACGTTTTGTTTTATGGTAAAAATAGTTCAGTCAAAAATTGTAGATCGTGCAATTATGTACAAAGCCTGTCTTCACACTTTTTTTCATTAGATAACCATTTCTGAGAAAAGGCGATTCCAGAATTATCTTTAGTTTTATTCAACATAATGTGCTAGACTCGGCTAGAAGTTTGTCGAGGTAACAATGTTTTGGCTACCTGGTCCTCTTTCTACCTGGTTCTCTAAGGTCCTGGCAATAAGTACCGTTACAGCCCCAGCCATGAAACTCACAAAATGACCTGCTTGACATTTGATAATATTAAACTCGTGAAGTAGTTCCTCTTTTTGTGTCTCTGTTTACTTTAGTTATTCATTTTTATTTATGTTGTACTCCTTATTTTTTAATTGGGTGATGTTATTTTGATTGCATTTTTTTTTTCAATGAAACAAAGCTAGTAAATGAGAAGGATGTTCACGCTTATATAGAAAATAATTTTGGAGGGGACTGGGAGAATTTCGGGGGGGGGCTGAAAGGATTTTGGGGGTATGGGATAATAAAAATCTAGAACATGGAATAGTTAGACAATTAAAACGCTATTACGCTCAAAAGAAATTTTTTTTTTCTGAACTAAGTGATCTTATCATTATTTTTAAGGTTTTTACGACACATTTTTACCGATTGCGAGGGGTGCAGCCCTCTCAGCCCCCCCTTATATACGCCCATGCACGTTTTTGTTTTATTTTATTGATGTATAGAGCTTTACTTTAGAATGAGAGCTAGATTGTGTAATTTCCGCTTCTGTGTAAGTTACTACTGCCGGTTTCTCTGACGCCTTAATATAACTTTTATTCGACATGTTCGAGAGGATGTTGACAATTTTCACGAGCTATATAAAAAAAAGAAGTTTATTTCTATTCTAAGATTTTCAAATGACATTAGGGTTAAGAACGGAACCGCGCTAAGATGATGCAGTTCCTGCGAGTCGGACTTTTTTTGTACTGCCTTCTCTCGTGCTATTGTTACGCTTCACGATTTACTGGAGTACAGTCATTAGCTATTCATTAATTCTCTCGTGAATAAGATGTTTACATAATATGTTCCCACACATATTTCACATATATAAATAACTGAAAAAAAAGCTGAAGAATTTTTTTCATGAGAAATTTTATGCTATTGTTACGTTTATCCCAAGAAGTCATTTAATATTCCCGCTGTCTTAAAAACTTTTTTCTTCTTATGACGGAGGAGAAATGCATAACATAAAATCTTATATACACAATTACCTTAAATTGCATGTGAATAAGGCTATTCGTATCATTTTATTTTTAATGGTCTTAGAAGGAATAAAAACGAAAGTTAAAATTGAAGAATTGGATAAAATATAAGGCAGCATGCCCCCTTTCTAACGTCGTCTTCTCTGCAAATCCATTTGAGGGGTGTGAAGCCGTATAATGCGTCTCGTCAGCCATTTTGTGTTCTCATCTCAATTTATAAAGAGTTTCTATTCTCCATTTGTAGCCGACTTAACACCTACAAAGTAATTGCCTCTGGTTGACCAGGTTGTCGTTAATTGACGGAAAAAGGGTGCTGATTATCGATGACCTACGATACGATACCAAGTTTCGTCGAAATATACCTAAAATCACGGCTGGTAGTGGCAAATTAGTATTGTCGGTCCGGAGTAAACCCCCCCTCCTTATGAACCGATTTAGTTTATTTTTAAAGCTCACTTTTCTCTCTATATTACCAGTACGAATACCAAGTTTTGTTGACATATAACAAATATTACGGCTGAAATGGTCAAATTAGTGTTTTGGGTTCGGGGTAAACCCCCCCTTCCGGTGGACCGATTTTGGTGGTTAACGAACTCGTTCAATCGTTTGCTAATTGAATGCTATATACCAAGTTTCGTGTCGAAAAAACAAAAACTCTGGCCGCTATCGTGTTAACAGACACACACATATATATATATAAATTTTAACGGGGGTCATTTTCGGTGTCTACTAGGTAGGATCGATAAAGATTTGAAGAAATTTTTCAAAAATTCCGTCATGAGTCCAACCTCAATAGCTACTTTCCTTCGGAGGATAGTGCTAATATAAGAAAATCTTGTTTTGAGTTATAATAAATACCTAACCTTTGGGTTAAAATCAAGTATATACTAAACAAGTGTAGTAAGTATAGTCCATACTTTAGAACCGTTTTTTTCTAAATATCCTTCACGACCTAAGCCAGTTATTATTATTGACGAAATATTTTAACATAATGCCTCATCTTTATTATTTTTAAGAAGTCTTTGGAAAATTTGGGTGCAGTTCGGGCTCAATATCACTCTTTAATTGCTGTCCCCAGATCGTTCCAAAGAGGCTCATGGTTGCCTCTACTCCTGTTAATACTATTTCGGGGTTATTTTCATATATAAGAATGGTTCGTTAAATATACTTATTTACTATCTGGAGGCCATTTGAAGATACAGATTATTCGGTTGAACCTTTTAATTTGAATATTAATTTTTTTACCTGAAGCATTTGAAATGTTGGAAGAGTTAGGCTTGTAACTTTGCAAGCGTTTTTAATGTTACTAATCGTTTGACCTGGAACCCAAATTCATTGTAGTTACCAGTGTAATTGTCGTTGTAAATGAGATGGCTAAAGAGGTCGAATGGCGAAAGAGAAGACTGGGGGAGTTGATGACGGTAGATCGGGGTGGGCTGGAGAGCGAGACGGTTTCGAGAGGGTGTCT